>VDFB02270651.1:46365019-46632431 GCA_007258455.2 Sequoia sempervirens
GAATGACTTCCCCTTCATCGTCAGATAAGCCCTCGATGTCTTCTGAAATAAAGTCAGCAATTTGCGAGAGCTTGAACCTGCTGTAATTCCTTCTTCGCACTTCATACTCATTGTCACAATTGACCCAGTAGTCTTCCATAGAAGATTCATGTGATGAGCGTTGCTCGAGATGCATTGCATAGAGCCCTCTGGGATCATATGACCTCCCAATGAGGTACTTGAGATTAAGCCTCACCGTTTCCTGGCTCATCAGCTTGGCATCTGCCGCTGACCTGCATCTATAGAGTCCCATTTCAACGAGAAAGTTCACAGTTGTCTTCTTCTTTAAGCGCAAGTGAATGTGAACTTCAGATAACTGCCTTAGGAATTCCATGAAGACTACCCTATCTGAAGGGTATCATGGCATCATGGCAGGGTGACCAATGTAGCCATACACGCATATGTAGGAGAAAGTAGGGAATTGGATAAACCAATCCGCCCAATCTGCCATTGCTTCTCTGGCTGTTTGTGAAAAACGTGCGTGCATCTCATGGTCTAAATCTCGAACGGTGTGCATGATGAAGAGGTCACTTGTCTTTCTGAAGTGTCGCTCTGTCTGAGTAAACTCAAGACATGTAAAGTGTTCATGAACCTTTTGCACACCTAAGGTTCCCACATTGTTTAATAACTTGAACTCACGTTGGAAGGCAATCAGGTACACCAGGTAAGAACACATGTGGAACCTATGAGCCTTTGTTGGTTGAGTGTATCACTAATTAGAGTGGCCCAGTCATAATGTTCCCTCTTGCTGATGATTTTTGCAATGGCATAATACATCCACGACTGAAATTGATTGTCGACCTCTTGTCCAGTGATTCTGCTGAGTAAAGTGATTAACACTGCATACTCATCTTTGCATTCTCCTCATCCAACCAACTTAGGCAAGTTAGCCTTTTTCACTTTCAGCCATTTTTCTGCCATTATTCCTTTGCATTTGTCCTTGGCTGCTTCAAATGCCTTGTCGCATTTTGTCATTGATATGACCCTGCTGGTAGGGCATGGTGGAATATCAAAACGATTTTCTATATCCTTGGGCTTTAGACTACATATTATCCTCCCATCAACTGATCTGATTTCTCTCGTGGTAGGATTCTAATGCTTAATACAAGTAATTACAAGCATAGTTGGAAAACTCGCCCCAACAAAAAACTCGCCAAGGGAAAAATTGGAGAGTTTTTTAAAACTCGCCAAAAACTCGGAAAAAACTCGGGAAATGAAAAAATTGCTTAATTTTCATTAAAAACACATTTTTTTTGCAAAATTCAATGACAAGATGAATCCAATGAATCCATAAATGAGTACAAAAGTGTTTTCTATTAATTTTGATTGACTTTAATGTAAATTAATTACAAAATCGCATTCTCATGCGGAATCCCGATGGCTAAAAGCCTGAAAGTCTGATACATGAAAACAGTAAAACTAGAACTAGAAGCAAATACTAAAGTTCTAAACAACAACTAAATACAACATGCTAGGCTTTCCTCTTCCCTAGTCTAGCAATAGCTAGGGAAGAAGGGGTGGGTCCTCTAGCCCTGCCACGTGTGCGTGGTGCTAGTGGTGGTGGCTGCGGTGCTACTGCTGCTGGCTCTGGCTCTGGCTCTGGCTCTGGCTGGATCTCATCCAACCCTACATCTCCAACTCCTGATGCACCCACATCCTCCATTGCCTCTCTCTCAAAGTCAAGGATTTCATCTGCACTAAACAATGGAGGCTGCTCCTCTCGCCCTGTCCAATCACTATAAGGATCTATCTCATCTAAGTCAATAGGATCCTGTGATTTTTCTTCAACTCTCTTTATGCGCAACCGAAGGTTGTATTGCACAAAGACCAAGTCATTGAGGCGCTTTTGTGTTAACTTGTTCCTCTTTTTCGTGTGAATGGACTCGAACAAGCTCCAATTGCGCTCACAATTGGATGCACTACAAGGCTGACATAGAATACGGAGGGCAATTTTTTGTAGATTTGGGGTTTTTCCACCCCAATTTTTCCACCAAACATCTGCAAAAAACAAAAACAAAATTGAAGAGTTAGAAAACAAAGTCAAAGACTCAAAAGTCAAAAGTCAAAACACATTTTATCAAATTCTAAGATGCATGTGAAATAAACTTAAAATTTAAAGACTCTGAATTTTATACCTGGTGGCAGAGTGGTTCTTCCTCTAACAGCCAGCTCCGAAGAAAAGAGATTACCAGTTGCCTCCCTGTATATATCCATCTCCTTGACGATGAGGTCTCTCACTGCAACCTCGGGTTCCATCCTCTGAATGCATGTTGTGAGCCCCTCCATAACCTCTCCATTAGGATCAGAGAAGCTCTCTGAGAAGAGATAAGAAGGGTTGAGGAAGTACCCTGCTGCATGGATGGGTTGGTGGAGTTGATTGTTCCACCTCCTATCAACAATCTCCCATATGGGATCAAATTTGAGGCTGTCCCCCATGTAATAACTTTTGATGGCCTCCTTGGCCCTATCCATGGCCTCATAAATGTATCCCATTGGGTTTTCATCCCCATCTACCAAGCGGAGGACTCTAACCAAGGGCTCCGACACCTAGATTAAAAATACAAAAAGATCAAAGTTAGAAATTTATAATGAAAGGCTTAAAGTTAAATTAAAAAATATATATTTATATTCAACTTGAGATTAAAATTAAAATCAAAGTTTTGAAGTTACCCTCACGATCTCTGTAGCTTTTTGTGCAAACAAGGGGTCGAAGACTATTGCAGAAATTCTATCTCCTGCGGCCTTCTTTGAATATGAGGAGTCATTCCATGCTTGACTCACGAACATTTGTTTTAGAGAGCCCAAAGAATCCAAAATGCTTTGCAATGTTAGGAAAATTGTTGCAAACCTTGTGGCACCTGATCTCACCAACTCCTTCCCTTGCGTATGCTCTCTCATCAAATTAAGAACCCAAGGGTGATTGTAGATATATTTTGTGATGCTCCTTGGATCATCTACAATCGGTGCCACCCAAACAAGTTTGCCTATGTCCTCCAAAAGAAGGTCAAGGCAATGAGCCGCACAAGGTGACCAAAAGAGTGATGGATGTCTACTCTCAAGCATCCTTCCAGCTGCCACATACGCTGCTGCATTATCTGTGATGACTTGCACCACATTAGCAATGCCCACCTCCATCACAACTTCTTCCAACAGCGTACACAATGTATCTGCAGTTTTTATCCTGTTGGAAGCATCCACCGACTTCCAAAACACAACTTCACCTTTGGAAGCAACCAAAAAATTAAGGATGGTGCGGTTTCTCCCATCCGTCCACCCATCAGAAAGAATTGAGCAGCCAAATTTCTTCCATTTAGTTTTTTGCTCTTCCACCACATGCATTGCCCTTTCGGTTGCATTTGTGAGCAAACTGCAAGTACAAAGTAAAATAATTAAATAAGTACAAAATTGTAAGTTTTAAACAAAAATAGCTTGAATTCAACATAAATAATAAAGTAATTTAAATTTTAAATTAAAGAACATAAAATTTAAGTTGACTTGTCACTTACCTCCCACTCAAATCTTTGCGAGAAGGTGGCTTGAAGCCTTTTCCCGCAACTGTCAATGAAGTGACCATATTGTGCCAATAGGGACTACTCGCCACATTGAATGGTATGTTATTGAAATACCAAAAATCAGCACATGCCATTTTGGCATGTTCATGCACCTCCTTGTTCCACCCTGTAGCCTCCAATGATCCCTGTGCTCCTGGTGTGTTTCTTGGCACAAAAAAACTTTGTGGGTTGCGTGAAGATGAAGGTGGTGGTGGCATTGGCACTCTAGTCGAACTAGAGGACAAGGGGGGCCTAGCCGATGTGGCTGTGGAGGATGTGCCATGAATGCGAATCCGTGGACCATGAAGAGAGCCCACAATGCCAATAATATCTGCATCCTCATCTGACTCTATCTCCATGTGCTCGACCCCGTGCTCCTGAGTCCCATGGGCATGCGCATGTCCACTAGCACTGGCTATGGATGCTGCTATGGCTTTTTTAGCCCTCTCCCTTTGCATTTTTTTTTCCTCAGCAAGGGAAAGTAGGGCAAGCATCTCTCTTCTAATCTCTTCTTTGGGCTTCTCACAAACCTTGGAATCACGTTGAGGAATGCTTGCTAGATGGTATTTGAGGCGATTTATGCCTCCATGATATGTTTTTTTGCATTCACCGCAAACAACTGTTCCAGGCATTGGCCCTCTGACACCATATTTCCATGTAGGGTCTCTAGCCCCTGCAGGACGAGTGCCTGGAACCCATGATGATGGTGTGCGAGGGGTGGAACTTGATGGGACGGGGGTGGAACCTGATGCTGAGCCTGAACCAGAGCCAGAAGCCATTATAGTGTGTAATGTGTATTCACTGATCAATGATCAATCTACACATTCAAAAATATGTACAACATATTAGTTTTTTAATACAAAAAAATTTAAAAAACAACCTAAAATCATTAAAACTTAAAAAATATAGAGCTAAATTTTATTTAAATTGATACAAATGTGTTTAAATGAATTATCAACTAACATTATTAACTAATCTTATCATTCTACACAAAAAATGAACCTAGGTCTGAAAATTTCAAAAAATAGTGAAAAAAATGAAAAAAACAGCAAAAATCAACAAAAGATTGTGATGAATCTTGTTTTTTGGATTCTAAATGCAAAAAAATTGTTTCTTTGTGCTCTATCATGTCTTTTTTTCAATTTGGAATGAGTATTTTGCAAGAAGAATGAAAGAAAATATTCATCAAAAACAAAACCCTACACAGCAGATGGGAATTTCCTTCAATCCCACAAAATACATTTGAATCGGCTCTCTCAGTGGAAAATCGTTCGGAATGGTCTCCTCCTTGCTTGGGAGGGCGAGGGTTTAACTCCTCAAAATCTCAGTGATTTCTCGGCCGACCTGTCAAAAGCTGTCTTAGAGCGCCAACATTGCTTGAGTTTTTTCATCGGACTCGCGAGTTTTTGGCGAGTACTCGCCATTAAAAACTCGTTTTTCAGGTTTGGCGAGTTAACTCTGCAAAAACTCGTTTTTAAAAAAAACTCGCGAGTTTTTTAAGACTCGCCGAGTTCTTTGCGAGTATGCCAACTATGATTACAAGTTCTACACTCTGTAATGGATGGGGATGGACACAGCTTGAAGCAACCTGGACTCTTCTATGTTCTACAACATGATCTGATTTATGCTCTCCAACTCTTCTAGATCAACCACTGGGCTTACTTGATGCAAGTTCGTGTCAGTCGTTTTCAGGTAATCATGGTACAAGGTTGTCTTGGTCTTGTATTGTATCTGAGAGTACTGCATCCTGAATAACTTAAAGATTGGTACCTTGACCACTGTTTTGACAATTTTCAAAAACCCTTGAAAATAGCGCCTTGCCGAGAATTATTTGTTTGGAAAAAGTTTGGCACATAGGTTTTGTTCGTGCTTCAATGTTGAACAAACCCAGTTCCTCAGAATTTTGATTCTAAAACTTTTTTGGAAAAACCCCCAAAAATAGGGGCAGCAAGTTTGTTGATTCTGGAAAATCTGACGAGATGGGTTTCACTGAAAAATTATTCTGAATCTACCTAGTTGATCAGATCTGTGGTAGCTTGCTGATTTGTGTGACATGCAAGAATACCTAAGACAAGAAAAGAGGAAGTAGACAGAAGATGGATTGGAAGTTTTTAATCTGACTCCCTGAGAAAATCTGTCTTTGAATCTAGCCTCTGATTACAAAAACGTTGGTGAGATCCAAAAATGGTGTCCTTGAGAGCTTATTGTTGTTCTTGATCATCAACCTTCAAAGAAATAATGAAGAGGGACGCCTAGATCTTCTTTATATGGACTCAAGCCTGAATCCTTGAAGTTTGGGAGCCTAACTCATGATCTAAAGCTAATTTGGCTTGATCTGGAGTTCAAAAGATAGGTATCCATTGATTGTGGGGTGAATTGGCCAAGTTTGCCTCGAAAATATCTCAATTGGTCAACAAAACATGCCTTTGACCTTTTTGGGCGTTCCCTTTGAGGTTGTCCTCTTTTCATCATTTTTTATGTTGAATGATCTATGTTTGATCCCTGCTCCAGATTGATCAGACGATGTTGAGCAGTTGCTGGTACATTTACTGTCGAGCTAGATCTGAGCTAAAGAGAAGTGCCTGGGAGTTATTAAGCCAGAAAGTTGAGTTTGTGGCCCTAAAAGGAAGGGCGCCTTTCTCAAGAAAGGGCGCTTTCTTCCTTGCCTTAGTCATTTTCAATGTTTGTTCTTTCAATCTCTTTATCCTAACCTCCTGTGCTTTGATTTGGAATCTCCATTGATCAGAGAGTCGGATGGTCTTGTTTGATATCTCATCAGGTAACCAGCTCTAGTCCTCAAAAGATGACTGGAGTTTGAATTCACAGAAGTTAGTTAAAGGTTCCTTAATTCAAGGGCGCCCTTCACTGAAAAGGGTGCTTTTGCTTTCTTGCACAGTGATTTTCATCCTGAAAGATGCTCCAATTTGATATTGATTATCTGGTGATTAACTTGTCAAATGTTCTTGCTTGCAGTTACGTTGTCGAGATTGACCCAGATTGAAAAAACTGTCTTGGGAGGCCTGTAATGTCCCCTTTTCCGGCATGATCATGTTTAATGGTGGTTAGCCTATTACTCAGACTCTCGTAGGCTAACAGGTTGGGTTAGAGGGTCAGTAACCTTATTTGGTAGGTTTTGTCATTTTTGTCCTTGGAGTTCAATGATTGGCTCACAGCATGCCTTGGCAGTTCAGGATTTGACAGCTTCTGACGACACGTCAATACATTGAGTTATGAGTGAGATATTAATATTTTAGTGTATTAAAGTGTTTTACTTTATTTGACGGAATATTATAAAGTCAACTTGATTTTATAATAAAGTAATCACTTAAATTTATTTAAGTGAAATATTAAACACTTTATCAAAAGGGGCGCCATTTATTTATTCACTTGACTATTGAAAAAGTAATAAAAATACATTTAAATGTATTTTAATGAGAAAGTGGCGTCATTTCCTTGGGATGCGTGCCTTTTGCCTTTATATGCAAACAAAGGAGAAATCAAACTCATTATTGATTATTGATTATTTGATATTTCCTCTTGGCTTTGCTGAGCGTGGGTTTTCTCTGAGACAAGGGTTTCAGGAATTTTATCTCTGGAGAATGATAACTCTTCACAGATCTGTAATTGTGAGACTGTGAAAGATCAGTTGAACGATTGCTACAACAGGGGCTTCAATTCAGAAGTTCTATAGTGCTTCAATGAGAATTTTTGAGCAGTATTCAGTAGTTTCTTCAATAAAAGGCAGGACGAGTTGAGAGATTGGCTTCTTTCTTCATCAGGAGGTCTGATCAGCTTCTTGGCCGTACTTCTTGGTTGAGGACGTGATTTTCCTTTGTTCTGTGTAACTCTTCAGGCAAGTGCGTGGGAGTTTTGGAGAAGAAACGCCTTCTTCTTTGAGGGTTTTGCATATTCTTCTTTGGCGCCTAGCTTGTTCCCTTCATCTGCTTCAGTTTTAGGCTGGAGGTTGCATTCTATTGCATCCTACGCTTGAAATTGTCAGTTTCATCATTCTTGGCTAGCAATATGGAATAAATTCTTATTTAAATAATCTGGAGCATTTCGGGTATGTTTGTAACTTGTAATCTCTTTGTTTCAGTTATTTAATATCTTTTGCACTTCCATTTGGTAAATTAAAGCTCAATTCTGAGTTTTATGAGCTTTTGTATGATGTGCCACTTCTACTTCTCTCTAGAAACTTTCTTAAAAAACTCAAAAGAACACAAAAAGATAATTAAAACAACAGGGGTTTGAAGAGGAGCCAGTTGGGCTCATCACAAGGCCTTCTAACATCTGACAACATTTGGAGGTTCAAAAAGGAGGGCATCTTTCCTTGGAAAGGGCGCCTTTTCCACCTTGATCATCATTTCAACAGCCATTTCTGATGTCTTCGTCAACTGCCTCTTTTCACTCTGCTAACAGCTGTCGTGATTACTTCGTCAGATGATCTTGATGATTGTTTCATTGTTGAGCCAATAGGAGAATGTCGAGGACGACTGCCTTAGATGATTCAACAGGTTGTCTTTGACCCTTGAGAATCTAGGGCGCCCCTCTCTGAAAAAGGCTCTTTTTGCATCATGAACTGATTTCTCCTTCATAGCGTTTCCAAAGTTAGTCAAATTTTGACCTTTTTTAGTTTCAAAAATCTCCTCCGTCAAAGATCACCATTTTGGACCTTTTTTGCCATGGTTGCATCATTGAAGCTTTTGAAGCTTAGCTTTTAGCACCTGGTACTGGCCAATCTGCCATTAATGGCTGTGGAGCTCCTATCTTTGTTCCTAAAAAATAGAAATAGACCCACCAGAGTGAAATGTGTCTTTTGACGATTCTGACTTGATCGGTGTGATCGTGAAGTCTTTTAATCCTATCAAAATCATTTTCAATCATTTATGGGAAGGTCCTATTTTTGGGGGTTTCCCTGAAAATAGGGGCATAAAACCCTAATTTTCCATTTTTTAGAATTTTGCACGTGTTCCTTGACAGAAACCCACAAAGCCCCTATGTTTGGTTTGACCTAAAACAGACTTTGGATGGCATTTTAACATGATTTAGCTCAATTTATACAGAATGACAAAAAAATTAATTTTGGGTACAACAAACATCTAGTGATTGTCGATCTTCCTCGAAGCCTAGAAAAACTCAACTACGCATTGGAAAATCTATAATTAAGGCTTGTATGTGAGAAATCAAATCATTGTTGTTTGAAATTATTGTAGGTTTTTGTTCTTTGTAGGAGAAATAATGGAAGTAGAAGGCAAGATTGCCCACTTGCTATATTTGTTTGTTAGTAATAAAGGAGGCTAGTGAAGGCGAATTGCCACTACCAAAGAGATTGGTTTGTCCACCTGTTGTGACCTTTTTCACACATCGCCCCATTGCAAATGGGGACCCCCTAATTTTCGCTTCGTTTTGAACTTTTGGCTTGATTTTGGTTTGTTTTTGCTGTTGTCTCTCTCGCTTTGTCTATCTGGGGATGTACCCGTCTTTGAACGTAAATTGGGTTTTTGGCCAAGTCTTTAAAATTAGGGTTTGATTCCTTCATGCCAATTTGAATTCAACAAGGTGAATAAATTGAAATATGAGACTAACGTTGTTGTCAGTGTGCTTCCAGCAAGCTCTCAGCTAAGTTTCATCGGATTCTGGCAACTTACTAATTTTAGTAAGTGTGCAATTCAGGGCATTCCTTCAGCATTTTTGAGATTCCGACAATCATACCACATTCGAAGCACATCAAGCTGCTCGCATTCAGAATTTGAGCTGAAACAGGCAACTTTCTATTTTTAGCAGTCCAGCTTCTGGGACAAATTTCAGGGCTTAGACAAAGAATTTTTCTTTGCATGTCTGGATATTCCTTCTGGGTTTTTCGAGACCTTCGCGATGGTATAACATGCAAAATGAGACGACAACTTTCAGAATTCAGTCTTAGAGGCTATTTTTAGGGCTTGCATGTCGGGGGTTTTCTTTGCATGTATATTCTTTATGGGTTTTGAGAGCTTCGCGGTGGTATGACATGCAAATGGAGATGGTCCCAGTAAAGGAACTTACTATTTTTAGCGGTCGTCTGGCGGCCGCCTCAACAATTCGAGAATCGAGTTGATTGCAATGCAGCGAGAACAAAGCGGAACCATTTGATATGCATGGCGAGAACAAATTAGGGTTTCCAGCTTCGGAGCCTGAAAAGAGGGGTAAAAAGTCAGAATTTTCGAAAACCGGTGTAAACCACCGCGATCAGCATCGTTCAGGCTATCTGCTGGTAAAATTTGAAGTCAAATGGAGCACTTACTATTTATAGTAAGTCATTTTGGAAACAGGCTAAAAATAGCAAATCAGTTGCATGCACTGATGCCAGCAATAAGGTCACGTGATGAGGAACACGTCATTCAAATTTCAAGTCAATCGGAGCAGTGGAGCTATCAGAAGCAAGCAGTTACTATTTATAGTAAATCACCTTCAGAAATGGGCTAAAAATAGCAAGCCAACTAAAAATAGCAATGCCAACAAGGTAACAAGGTCGTGAGGATCCAGTGTTTGAAATTTCAAGTCATTCTGAGCTCCAGAGACGCAAAATCGAGAGACTTACTATAAATAGTAAGGCACAGGGAAGCTGGCAAAGACGAGAAAAATAGCTAAGTCTGGAACTTTATCCTTCACCACATGAAAAATGCGCCCAGCTTGCCTTCAGGTGTTTGAAAAAGTTTCTAAGGCATGAAAATCCACCTGCCACCTCCAAATGTGCCATCCTTGAGGAGTTGCTAAAAAATTTCTAAGTCTGAAAGATATCCTCCTGCCTTGGCAAAATGCGCCCTGCTTGATGAAGAGGCAAGGTCTCATGCTTGAAAATTTCTAAGTGTTGATGTTCATCCTGCTACCTAGCCAAAATGCGCCCAAGAGAAGCTGATGAAGATTGAAAAATATTCTAAGTTAAAAGTTCGTCCTCACCCCCCTAAATGCGCCCATCCTGTAGCTATGTGAAAATGCGCCCACTTCCCACTCAAGTCAAAGAAAGTCAAATGTTTTATCCTCCTCCACTGGCAAAATGCGCCCAAGGAAAGAAAGGGTCAAAGAAGTCAAATGTTTTCATCCTGCATGAGGTGCAAAATGCGCCCAAATAGAGGCATGTGAGGACAAAAATGAGGAAGCCCAAGGGTCACTTGTTGGAGGCGTGGTAAAAGTTTTATCCTTCACACCTTGCTAAATGCGCTCAAGCTGGTCAACAAGTCAACAAATCTTCATCCTTCTTGCATGGGAAAATGCGCCCAAATGGGGCCATGTGAAGACAAGAGTTGAGGGAGTTGAAAATGCCAAGTGAGGGATGAATAAGCTAAGGCGTGGTTAATACTCCCCTCCAAGTGTGATGTGCGCCTAAAGAGTATAGGTTGGTGAGTGATAAGTAAGGCGTTGAAAGTGCTAAGTAATGAAAAATATGGCCTAGGCGTTGAAGTTTAAAAAATATCCCACTACATGTATAAAGTGCGCCAAGGTAAGGTGAGGGTGGAGATGAAAGTGTTGCTAGGCGTGGAAGTGAAATATCTTCCTCAAGGTGCTAAATACGCCCATAGGGACATGAATAAAGATGAAATATCCTGGGCGTTGGAAATGGAGATGAAGTGAAGTATGCTAGGCGTGGCTAGTTATTCCTTCCAAGAGTGAGGTGCGCCTAAGGTAAGGGTGAAGATAAAATACAAGGTGGTGAATAAAATAAAGGATGTGCTAGGCATTGGGATTAAATATCCTCCATGACATGTGCCTTCAGGAAAATCTTCTAAGTGAGTCGATAAGATTTTCTCGCCAGAGCAAAATGGAAGAAGTCAAATAAAATTTTCTAAGGCAAATTTTCAAAATGCAAGGTGATTTAAAATTTCTCTAAGGAAAAATATTTTCTTCCTTAGAAAATACGCCTAGACATGAAGATGATGAAGTTTTTCTTGAAGCACGAGCAGGATTGCCAGTGAAGGAGCCCGATAATGCCAGCTGCACAGAGTGGATAAAATATTTTCAAGTCAGAGCAACAGGATTTTCACAGATATGAAGAACGGAATCAAATTTGTTAAAAAAAATTATTTTTTCCAAGGTGCAAAATTCAAGAAAAATTAAATGAACCCGTTCGTTGTGCACCCATGAGTTTGACACGTTCTGGAGAAAATTTTCTTCTGGGTATTGAAGATTATCGATGAGGAATGGATTTTAAGGTCTTCCACAGCTTGTCGAGGATTCTGTGATAAAGATTTCAAATGGGCACCAGGTTGATGAATTTTCCTAAGGGAAATTTTAAAATTTTCTAAGGCAAATGTGAAGAAAATGTGTTTTCAAGGTGAAATCCTCCAGACAATGAATTTGAAAGGAACTGCCTAGGTGAATTTGCTCAAATTCTTCGTGAAGACAATCTTCTTGAGCCAGAGATGAATAAAATTGTCAATAACCCAGCTAATGAAATGAATTTCTCCAAAATGATACGCCCTTGAGGAAGATGGGTTGAAAATTTGGGCTAAGGCATGAAGAATCATGAAGAAGGCAGAAGTTGGCTAGTGGAGGCGATGAACGCTTGGAAGTTAGAGCGTGAAAATTAGGTAAGTAAAGTGAATTTATATTATGAAGTGTTCTGATACCCTTCTCCTTGCTTGTTTTGCAGGAGGAACGTCGAGACCAAGCGGTGATGACTTAGAGTGATGAAGCAAGTGATTCAAGACGACATCTCAACCTCGAAGGAAGAAAGTTGCAAGAAAATGGCTAAGTGTTGAGACTTAGTATAACTCAAGTGACAAAGAATGGAAGCTCGAGCAAAGTTGAAGAACAACGTCAAGAAGAAGATCAAGAGCAGTTTAACTCCAGATTCCATCAAATTTTATTATCTGAGGAGGTAATCTTAGAGACTCTTTTACCCTTCTCCAAGCGATCAACAGAATTGGCTGAACGCGAACAACAGAGCAGTGTGAACGCATTTCAAAGCTGGAATCTTCTAGAAGGATGATGGACATTATGGCTCATTTATTACCCCACTCCTCTTGGTGGCGGTTTTTAGGGTGAATCTTGTTTAGGGCTGAGGTGGCGCGATCCTAGCCATCCAGTTGATTGTAATATGAGCCATCCGTTGGACTTGGCCATCTATAAAAGGGGGAGTCCCCCTCATTTGTACCTCATTAGACATTAGAAGTAGAAGTTGAATCAGAGTAGAATTAGAGTAGAGGGACAACTTAGAAGTAGCTTAGTATAGATTGATAGTGTAGTTTGAAGAAGAAAGAAAGTTTTCCCTTTGAAAAATTTGTAAGAAATTGTTGTGAACACTCTCTCAATAAAAGAGTTTTTCATTGATGGTGAATTTCGTCTTTGTTGTGAGTAGCTAGCAAGGTTTCTTAGTCCGATTCAAATGGTAGCGTAAAATAGTTCAAAGTAGTATAATTTTCATTCCATGCAAGTAGATGTTAGGCGTGGAATGTGGTGTTTGATCTAAGCAACTTCATCTATCCATACCACTAGTGTATTTGCTGATGGTGAATGCGCCTTGTGTGGTCAACTGGAATATCATGTACTTAACTTCGATCATGATTTGTATGTCTATATGCGTCGTTGTGATGGTATTTTCGTGCTAAGTTGTGATCTGAACACCTTGAACTACTCCTCTGAAGATTGCACCGACTCCGTGGAAGCTGTCTGAAGCGAGGCAAAGCGAAGTTTGGTTGAAGTTCGCTGAAATTGAGCTCCATATCCCACGCCTTAGAATAGATTTAGACTCTCTAAACCCTGCACCATTTCAATTCAGTACTTTCTGGTTAGAATAGGAAACCCACACTTCATTGATAAATCTGTCGAATTATGAAAACCCCTTCCTCTGCTGTTGAATAATTCCGTAAGTCCCCTTGAAATACCAGCAAATCACATCGAGCCAATTGAGCCTATTCGCATTAAAAGAACCTTGGAGTTGAACACATGAACTTTCTTGCAATCTTAGCATGCGGAATACTTTGATCAAGAGAGAATAGGGTAGCCGTTGGCGACTTTATTCTGCGTTGGTGCGGTCACGAAAAACACATCAACACCACCACATTAGGTTTTCCAAGGTAAATCCGCATGTTGTTTCTTTGAGTATTGTTTTTATAGCACATTAATATTTTCTCTAAATAACTTGCACATTCATTTGCAAGAAAAGAGAAAGTAGTTGAATTTGTCATGTCCTCTTCTCAAGAATGAAGGATTTAATTGAAGACCCATAGCCTATCTCTATTTCTTGTAGACTAGGGGACATGGTAAGGGAATTAAATTCGTAATAACATTGTAAATTGGGCCCAATCATTGTTTAAAATGGCAATTTAAGTGTTATTATTGAAGGATTTCTAAATGGGACATTACGAGGCATATGGATTTATTTATTTAAAAAGCACTTTTTAAAATTTCACTTAGAGGGAAAAAGTGAAATATTAAGGGGTCCAAAATGAGGCGCATACATAGGAAAAGCAAGTGCTCAAATTGGGATATCCATCTTATCATTATTGAATTCAAATTTTCAAATATTGAGCAGTCATGGATCGAAACCTTTTGTGAAATTTGGAGGACAAAAATCCTCTTGGTTTCAATTTAGATTGGGGGACAAAAACCCTCCTATCCCATTAGTGGTGATTCCATTTTCGAATCACAATTGGGCTTATTGTAATGCCTACTTCGGCTGGAACAATTTCATGTTGCAAGGAAATCAGTATTTTGCCAAGTTGTTGGATTTTTTAATGTGTCAACAGCAACACCTAATTTGGTGATTTATAATATTTATATTTTAGTATTTTCAATTTTTAGTAGGTTTATACACTCCCAGCCACTGTCGTACAACCTATGTTCTAGCCACTTGCAATTGAGAGCTTGCTGTATAGTTTGGTAAGGGTTTGGTGGTTGTTTGTGCTCTTTCACTAGGCTGCACCAAGTTTGACTGCAACGTTTCTCTTAGGCATGGTTGCATAGTTTGTGAGAGGATTGTTGTACTTTGCATGCATCAAATTTTCAATTTATAGTTCCTTGTTTTACATCTTTAGTAACTGCTTTTATTGTTAATTATTCATTGTTTTTTACACATTAAATGTTGTTAATCATCAATTGAATTACGATTTTTAGTGTTTGATACAATCTGAATTTGGCTGTTATTAAGGACAAAATTGCCTTCTAACACCAATTTCACTATTACTGATTAAGGGTTTCCCTGGCCAATTAAATTTGATTTTTTTGTTTAATATTACAAGGTTTTAATTAATTATTAATCGCTGTCATTTCTGGGGCAGATTTGAAGTATAATTATCTGGTATTATTTGACAATCGTTTATTGAGTGATGTTGAATCGAATTCTGAAAATTTATTATGGTAGCATAGGGTTTACCATAGTTGCAACACTCGCCAAAAACTCGGCGAGTTAACAAAAACTCGCAAGTTTTTTTGGCTGGCGAGTTTTCTAGGCAATTGTACGCCGGAAAAACTCGCCGTACTTTCTGGAAAAACTCGCCATACTTTTGGCGAGTTTTTCCAGAAAGTACGGAGAGTTTTTGAAAAAAACTTGTGCGATCTAGAAAATGCCCAGGCAACCGGCTAAAAAGGCATTTTGAGTTATTTTTTTCATTCATTTGCATGCTTTGCTTTAGAAAAAACACTAAAATGATTTGTTCCATGAAGGTTTGTGTGGCTTTGATGGTCTTAATTTGGGTTTTATTGTTAATGCAAAATGATGTACACCATGAAGGTTTGTGTGGTTTTGGAGGTCTTAATTTGGGCTTGGTGGTAGGGGCTCTTCCCCTTGGGAGTGCGCCTAGGGTGTTGGCCCGGGACCCCGCGAGGAGCGCTGCCCCTTGACCCCGCTGGGGGTGCTGCCCCCAGACCCCTGCAAGGGGCGTTGCCCCTTGACCCTAGTTGGGGAACTTGAGATTCTCAGTTCTCCTATGCCGTAGGTATCCGACATGGTCACTAGACGGAGCCTAATGTTGTACCCAAAATAAATTTTTGGCATTCTACTTAAATTGAGCTAAATCATGTAAAAATGTCATCAAAAGTCTATTTTAGGTCAAACCAAACATAGGGTTTTTGTGGGTTTCTGTTAAGGAACATATGGTTAAAATTTTGAAAATCCCTATTTTTAGGGAAATTCCCCGAAAATAGGACCTTCTCGGAAACAGATGAAAATGATTTTGATAGGATTATTCGACTTCATGATCACACTAGTCAAGTTAGAATCATCAAAAGACATGTTTAACTCTGGTGGGTATGTTTTCATTTTTCAAAAGAAAAGTTAGGAGCTCCACAACCATTAATGGCAGATTAGCCAGTACCAAGTGCTAAAGGCTAAGCTTCAAAAGCTTCAACGAAGAATCCATGGCGAAAATGCTCGAAAAGATGCTCTGTGATGGAGGGGATTCTCAAAAGTGAAAAATGCTGAAAATTTGGCCAAGTCTGGAGAATGCACGCCTTGCTACCAAGAGGAGGTTATGCAGTCAAATGACTTAGTCAATGAAATATGCCCCTTAATTTTTTTCCAAGAATTTTCACAATCAACACTACACCAAATGAATTAACGTTAGCTCCAAAATTGAAAACCAATTTAAAATGATCTCAACGCCAAGAATGCACACTCAATCCCAATGAAGGAGAGGTGTTGTCATATGGCAGAGATAACTAACCAATAACTAAAATGAAATTACAATTAAATGGAGGTAGGTGGTGAACCAGCCATGAAAGAATTTTGCACTTCCACTAAATCAGTGGGGGGAAAGAGATTACAAAACAAACTAATTCATCCACTGCAGCAGGCATCCACTCGTGAGTGGGAATTCACCACTTTTCAATGGGTACAAATGAGATAATTAACAAGTTATTTTTCCACTATCATAATTAATATGATCTTCATAGTTGCATCATCATAGGGCAACTTGGGAATTAAAATTCTTATTATCTCCATGAAACAAGAAGAAATCAGCAGCTCGATTTCTTCATCAGGATGCCCCAACCAATTTTCTCTGAAGGAGATGGCTTCACTTGTCTCAAACATTGTTCTAACAAATGAAGAATGTTCTCTTCATTTTCTCTTGACTGAAATTCTTTGTCAAGTCTCTTTCCAGCCATATAGAGAGTCTCTGCCAACTTCATCTCTTCTTCATTAGCCATGCCTAACTGCAAACTTCAAAATTGAACTCAAACTGCCCACAAGTTTAATAACTGTCAATTTTATGCACGATAATCAAAACATACGCACAAAGAATTATCTTTCTTCTTTACAAGCACTACAGCTGGAGCAAAATGAGTTTCTCAGTTCCTCAAAACCACTAAAAAAGTATCAATCTCAGGCCATTGAAACTGAACTCTGGGCTGACCTCTGGTGAAGAATCTAATTCCTCTATCACTCATCTATTAAATGAATCTGTCTTTTTCACAGGATGGCAAGATCTTTTGCTCTGATACCACTTAAATATGCCCCTTAATTTTTTTCCAAGAATTTTCACAACACAATCAACACTACGCCAAATGAATTAGCGTTAGCTCCAAAATTGAAAACCAATTTAAAATGATCTCAATGCCAAGAATGCACACTCAATCCCAATGAAGGAGAGGTGTTGTCATATGGCGGAGATAACTAACCAATAACTGAGATGAAATTACAATTGAATGGAGCTAGGCGGTGAACCAGCCATGAAAGAATTCTGCACTTCCACTAAATCAGTGGGGGGAAAGAGATTACAGAACAAACTAATTCATCCGCTGCGGCGGGCATCCACTCATTAGTGGGGATTCGCCACTTGAACAGTGGGTGAGAGATGTACATACAACATTAATTTCCTCCACACTGTCGGTAAACTATCCAGGGGTTAAAGTGTTTGCATTAGAATTCACAAGTAAATGCAGTAATAACAATGACTGGATTAGTACTACTAATTCACAGCCTTACAATGAAACAAATCTGCAATTTACAAGTGTTACAATGATAAAACCAATGCAAATAATTGAAGGATGATTCTTTCAACTTCTGAACCTCTCAAATACTGAATTACAAGCCAAATTTTGAACTTATGGAAATTTGATAACAATAACCAACAAACTGAAAATGTCTAACTAGCAAACTATAAACCACTAAAATGCTCACAACACTTTCAAAATACCTCCAAATGCTCTGAAATGAATTGCAAATGCATATGAGGAAGGTGCCCAACTCCTAACCAAGAAACTGCATCAAAAGCTCAACAATTAATTGTGCACGAATCCCAAGACACCTCCAGCATGGTACAGCCTCCCAAGAAGGGTGAACTTCAATAAAAAATTGGAGACTTTGAATTTAAATCTGCAAATGCATAAGTAGGGTCGCCTCTAGCATAGGAATCAATAGAACCAATACCCATAAGCTAAATAAATTCACACCAAAAGCTGTAAATGAAAACTTGATTCAGCCTATCATAAACCAGTAAACACAAAACTGATAAAAATCACCAATTCCTTCACTTTGATGCTCAATATGCACTTTTGAATGAAGCACACTCCCAATAGACCATCTAGGGAACCATAGTTTCAGGCCCGAAGAATGGAGTAAATTTGCTAAGCCTTCCCTTAGCCAAATTCTGGATTTCAAACCAGCAACATAACTTTACAATATTTTCCAAAGATGAGAATGAATGAGCAAGGCCTCAATAAATAAGCTTCAAATGGCAAATGAAACACTCTGAATTCAAAGAAGTCGAATCACTTCAACTTCCAACAGGGACGCCACTTCAACCATTCACTTTATTTTGAAATAATAAAATATTATTCATCTTCCCTTTTTGGCGTCCATTTCAAAATGCAACAATAAAGCATTTATTAAATCATTAAATGCTCAACTTGACCCCTTAATGTCCCCTCTTTAAAACAACTTGAAGTCATCAAGCCTAGGCGTGGGGTACAACTTAAAAACATGAAATTGACTAAGTATAAAACTCAGTCCAAGGAGATAACCAAAACCAACGCCAATACTGAAACTGATGGATTGCCAAAAATAACATGATGACTTGAGCTGAATTGCTGATGATGCCACTGCCAAAATTAGACTTACTAAGAATATCCAATGCCAAAAATAGTAAGTTCACCTCAAAACCAATAGAAAGATGAACTGAGCTGGAAGTAAGACTTACTGAAAGTGGAAACCCTAAATTTGCACATCTGAGTAGCCTACGGATATTCAGAAATAGGCTAAACCCAAATGAAGAGTGTAGGGCTAAATTGGGGACATTACAGTCAATTTCCCAACACCCGTACACGCAGCATAGTGAAGGTGATTGCCAAAATCCTCGTGTTCGCATTGTCAACGACAACGCTCGAATCAGTCAAGCTACATGGCGAATGTGAGACGTGAAGAGATTTCTGAAATTGGAAAAGGCCAAAATTTGGCTAACTCTGGAAAGGCTACCAAGGAGAAGTCAGTTCAAAATGCTAAAAAAGTGCCTTTACTGAAGAAGGGCGCCCTTGAATCTCAGGGGCCAAATGCAGTCACTTGATTCCTCCGATACAGTCATCCTCTGTGTTTTCCTACTGGCTCGACAATGAAACATTCAACAAGATCATCTGATAAAGTGATCACCGGAAAATGTCAACAGAAGGCGAAGAGGCTCTTATAAAGAACATCCAAAAACGATGACTTAGCATGGAGAAGGCGCCCTTGCTGAAGAAAAGCGCCCTTGAATGGGGTGATGAAGATGTCACCTGTTGAGAAATGTTGTCTTCGTGAATTCTATCCAACTCCGGTCCATTTTCACAATGAATCCATCAGCAAACATGCAAGATGAGCCAAACAATTGCAGTGATTGATCAACTAAGGAGGCAATCAAGCAGGAAACGCCAAAAAAGGAGACCGAAGGAAGAACACTGAAAAATGTGCCAAGTATCAAGAAAAAGGTGCCCTTGCTAAAGAAAGGTGCCCTTTCTTTTGGGCACTTAGATGCTGTCAAATGGTTGAAGGACCCCCAGGATGATCTTCTCCGTTTGGATCAACCTCGACAACGAAACCGTCAACGAAGGATTTTGACAAGGCAATCATCTGACGACGGAGATCCAAATGAGGCAGTTTATAACTTCGAAATCACTGGTCAAGAAGTCAAAAGCGCCCATACTGAAGAAAGGCGCCCTCGCTTGTTGAGACTTTAAACTGACTTTCAAGGACTAAGACACCAACCATTCTTTTTAGAACTAAGCTGGTTACCTGATGAATCGTCAAGCAAGATTGTTCGACTCGTCAGTCAACGGGGATATCAAATCAGAGCACGAAAGGTCTAAATGGGGAAGTTGAAGAACAAACATTGAAAATTGACTAAGGCAAGTGCAAAAGCGCACTTGCTGAAGAAAGGCGCCCAGTCTTCTGGAGCCTCAAACTTAGTTTTCCTGCTTAGCATCTCCCAGGCACATCTCTTCAAAACAGATTCAACTCAACAGTGAATCTATCAGCAGCTGCTCAGGATCAACTGATCAATCTAGAGCGAGGATCGAACAGAGGCACTTCAGCATTAAAAAAAATGATAAAAAGTGTTCAACACTCAAGAACACCTAAAAAGTCAAAGAGATATTTGTTGACTTGAGTTAGAGATTTTGGAGGTAAATTTGGCCAAAACATCCCACAATGAGTGGAAATAATTTTTTAGAACTCCAAATCAAGCTAAATCAGTCTTCAATCATGAGTTGGCATCCAAACTTGATTGCTTCCACATGAATCATTATGTATCAAGCTTGGACATCATTATTCATTGTTTGTCTTTGTAGGTGTTTTGACCTTTTCACACATCACTCTATTTAAATGGGGACCCCCTAATTTTTGCTCCGTTCCTCGCCTTTTGGCTTTGGTTCTCTCTCTCTCTCTCTCTCTCTCTCTCTCTCTCTTCTCTACCTGCCTTCCAGGGGATGTGCTCGTCTTTGAGCTTAAACGTGAAATTTTGGCTAAGTTTGAGAATTAGGGTTTTGGGTCTTTTGGTCAGTTTGAAGTCATATGGAGTGAATTAATTGGAATCTGAGCTTGGCACTGTAGTCAGCATGCTTCCACCAGGTTCCCAGCTAAATTTCAGTGAATTCCGACAACTTACTATTTTTAGTAAGTACCAGATTTGGGGCATTCTCTCAGCACTGTTGAAGTTCTATCTGTTACACTGCATCCAGAACATGTCAAGCTATTTATCTACAAATTTTGAGCCAAAACAGACAACTTTATATTTTTAGCAAGTTTAGCTTCAAGAGCAGATTTTAGGGTTTATATGCGAAGTTTTTCAATGCATGTCTGGAGATTCTTTCTGGGTTTTCTGAGACCTACGCAATGGTATAACATGCAAACCAGGATCAAGACTTTTTCAAGAGCCGTCTTTAGAGGCTATTTTTAGGGTTTACATGCAGAGCTTTTCAGCGCATGTCAAGTTATTCCTTATGGGTTTTTCAAGAGCTACGCGGTGATGTGACATGCAAACAGAGTTCGTCACTTTCTCGGGAACTTACTATTTTTAGCAGATCCACTCTGGCAGCCCCCCCCAGCACTTCAATATCACAAACTGACCGACATGCAACAGAAACGGAGTCAAATGAAGATCGTTTGAGCAACATGCAATTCAGATTAGGGTTTCCAGCTTCGGGACCTAAAATGAGGGGTAAAACACCAAAATTTTCGAAAACCGGTGTATCCCACTGTGATCAGTATCTTTCGAGCTATCCACTAGTAAAATTTGAGGGCAATCAAAGCACTTACTATTTATAGTAAGTCACTTCTGAAACAAGCTATAAATAGTAAGTCAGCATGAGGCGCCAGTGTGAACAGGCAGGTCATCCCATGAGGGTCAAGTCATTCAAATTTCAAGTCAAACAGAGTTTGGGAAGTCATGAAACTAAGCAGTTACTATAAATAGTAAAACACCTTCAGAAACATGCTATAAATAGCAAGTCAGCACAAGATGGCAGTATGAACAGCTTAATTAGGTCATGAGGATCCTGTGCTTAAAGTTCCAGATGAATCCAGGCTTTAGAGGTATGAAGATCAGAGAACTTACTAAATATAGTAAACAGGGGCGAGCAAGCTGAGAAATGTCTAAGTCTGAAGAAATTCCTACTCACCCTGTAAAATGCGCCCAAGGAGAAGCTGCCAGGAGGACGGAGAAGTTTCAAGTGTTGAAGTTCCTGCTTGACCCCTGAAATGCACCCATGGCTGGCAAAAGGATGAAAATTTTCTAAGTCTGAAGTTATTCCTGCTTGACCCCCTAAATGTGCCCTCAGCTTGAGAAGTTGATTGAAAATTTTCTAAGTGTTGGTTTAATACTGCAGGACCCCCAAAATGCGCCCAACTTGCTCAATGGTGATGGAAAATAAACCAAGGCATGAAACTTCCTGCTTCTACCCCAAAATGCGCCCTGTCTTGAAGCTAGTGATGAAAAAGTTTCTAAGTGATGAGCTAATTCCACCTCTACCCCTCAAATGCGCCCTCATCTCCATGCATGTGTAGGGAAATATTCTAAGTGTTAAATCCTCCTCCACCCTCAAAATGTGCCCAAGGAAAGAGAAAGGGTGAGAAAATTTCTAAGGCATGAGTTAAATCCTCCTCCACTCTCAAAATGCGCCCATGTTGGAGGTAAAGTCAAGACAAGTTCTAAGGAAAAAGTGAAGTCATCCTGAGTATGCAAAATGCACCCAAATGAGCTACGAAAAGGACAAAAAGTGTTGACTTCCTCCTTGACCCTTTGAATGCGCCCATGTTAGAAGTGAAGCTGGGAAATATTCTAAAGCGTTGAAATTAAATCCTCCTAGGCATGTGAATGCGCCCATCTCTAGAGGTGTGGAAGAAAAATGACTAAAGCGTAATTCCTCCTCAGCATGTGAATGCGCCCAAGGATGTTAGAGGTGGTGGCTTTCTAAGAGGAAAATGTGCTAAGGCGTGGATAATTCCACCTTGATATGCTATATGCGCCATGACTAGAGAATGAAGGGAAAAATTTAAAAAAATTCTAAGGCATAAAATTCCACCTCTAGGAGAAAAATACGCCTAAGCTTGAGGAGGAGATGAAATTTTCTGAGGCAAGGATGAATTGGTAGTTGGTATGTCAGAAGGTGCCAGCTTCATGAGGTTGATAAAAATTGTCAAGACCAAGCAAGAAAATATGCCCAGAGATGAGGAATGAAGAATAAATTTGATTGAAAAATATTTTTCTAAGGTTAAAATTCAAAAATTAAATGAACCCCTTCGTTTGTAGACACATGAATTTGATGCTTTTTGAAGGGAATTTTCTTCTTGGTACTGGATATCTTCGACAAGGAGATGATTTTGAAATTCTTCACACCCTGTCGAAGACTTTAAGATGGAGATTTTACTTGGGCGCCTGGTTGATGAAATTTTCTAGAGGAAATAAATTATTTCTAAGGCAGATGGGTTGGAAATTTGGCTAAGAAAGGAGATAAAATTTCCCAAGGCTCGGGTTGGATAAAAGTTTCTAAGGCAACTTCAAGGTACGCAGGAAGCAGAGTACAAGGTGGGTGAATTTCTGTAAGGAATGAAAATGGAAGCTCAGGTCCTGTTGATGTGATTTTCGTGACCGCACCAACACAGAATAAATTTTTCCAACGGATACTCTATCCTCTCTTGAACAAAGTTTCTTGCATGCTAAGATTGCGAGATAGATCATGCATTTAACTCCAAGGTTCCTTCATGCAATAGAATACCCTCAGTTGGCTCGATGTGTTTTGCTGGTATTTCAAGGGGACTTACACAATTGTTCAGCAGCTGACAGCAGACAACAAATTAAGGGCTTCATGTGGTTTGAATGATTTGGAAGGTAAGCACAAGTTTCCTAATACTAACCAGAAATGAACTGAATTTAAATGGGTGTAGGGGTAAGAGATGCTACAATTCTACTCTAAGGTGGGACATGGTGATCAATTCTCGCAGACTTCAACCGGGCCTTGCTTTGCCTCGCTTCAGACAGCTTCCACAAAACTGGTGCAATCTTCAGAGGAGTAATCAAAAGTATTCAAATCACGATTCAGCATGAAGACACCATCACAACAACGCATGCCAACATGTAAACCATAATCGAAGTTAAGTTCACAATGTTCCAATTGACCACGCAAGGCAAACCCACCGTCAGCGAGCCCACTAGTGGTATGGATAAGCGAAGTCTCGTTCAAATCGAGCACCACATCCCACAATTACTAAGCACTTGCATGAAATGAAATCTACTTTACTTTAAGCTACTTCAAGATTCTACGTGAATTGGAAGGACGAAGAAGCCTCGCTAGCTACTCATAAGAAAGAAGAGATCACCATCAATGAAAACTCTTTTATTATGAAAGTGTTCACAACAACTTCTTACAAAGTATTCAAAGGGAAGACTTTCCTTCCTTTTCAACCTAAGCTAAACTATCAAACTATGCTACCTTCTATTCTATCAATCTCTCTCTATTCTTCCTCTGTTATTCTAACTCCTAATGATGTACAAATGAGGGGGAATGCCCCTTTATATAGCTGGCCAAGTCCAGTGGACAGCTCAGATTACAATCTAATGAAGGGCCCAGATCGAGCCACATAAGCCCTAACCCTAAAAACCGCCACCACGAAGAGTGGAGTAATAAATAAGCAATTAATTATCCACCACTTTCAAGAAGATTCATGTTCATAGACGCGTTCACACTGCTTCAACTTCTTGGACTAGTATGGCAGGCACGTTCTCGATCTGAAACTTCAAGGCTGTAACTTTTTAACCTGTTTGACAACGCCCAAGCCTTCATCTTTTCCTTCATTCCAAACTTGGAAGATTCTCTTGTCTTGGATTCACGCTTGCCATTCGCCTAACTGCATTTGGTGCATATTGGGTCTTTGAGGATAAATTCCAACACTTAGCCATTTCTTCCAAGTACTTGCTTTATGATTCTATCATCTTGGACTATTTGCTTCATCACTTCAAGTCACCACCGCTTGGTCTCGACGTTCCTCCTTTAAAATCATTTTTTGAGAGTGTTAGCTTCAACTGCATCCTCAAGAAATTCACTTTTCTGGTTGAGGCATTGACAACCTGATATTTCATCCAACTCTAGCTCTAGAAGATTATTTCCATGAAGAATTTGATCAAATTCGCCTAGGCAATCCACTTCAGATTCATCGTCTAAGGCACTTTATTTCAACAACACATTTTACTCCTTTTGCCTTAGAAATTTTTTTAAAAAATTTTCCTTAGGAAAATTTCATAATTCAAGTGCCGATCAAAATTTCCATCTTGAAAGCCTTGGCGAAGTGCAGAAGACTTTAAAATCCATTCCTTGTCGAAGATCTTCAATACCCAGAAAAAAATTCCCTTCAGAACGTGTTGAATTCATGGGTCTACAAACGAAGGGGTTCATTTAATTTTTTCAATTTTAAACCTTAGAAAAAAAACATTTTTCATCAAATTTATTCCAATTCTTCATCTCTGGGCGTATTTTCCTGTTCTGACTTGAAAATCTTCTTCAATCTCATGAAGCCGGCACATTCTGACCTATCCACTGCCAATTCATCCATGCCACAGAAAATTTCATCACTTCTTCAAGCTCAGGTGTATTTCCCCTAGAGGTGCAATTTTATGCCTTAGAAAAAATTTCAAATAACATCACTAGCATGGGCGCATGAACTTCCATTTTAGCTTTCCTTAGAGAAATTCTTTCAACACTCAATTCTTGTCCTAGGCGCATTTGGGGTGTCAACTTCCAGTTTCAATGCCTTAGTAACATTTCCTACCTTTCTCAAGGTCCAAGCGCATATAGAGTAGTGAACTTTTAGTTTTGACGCCTTAGAGAAATTTTAAACACATCCTTTTGAAGGGCGCATTTAGCATAGTGGGCTTTCAATTTGCTCGCCTTAGAAAAGATTTTCTTACCTTCTCAACCTCTTGGGCGCATATGACCTCTTCTACTTTCATTTTTCACACTTAGAAAATTTCTTCATGGCATCTCCTTCCCAGGCGCATATAGAGGTCCTTACTTCAAGTTTCAAGGACTTAGAATATTTTCCAAGCATCACCCCAAGGCTGGGCGCATTCTAGGGTGCTTGCTTCAAGTTTATAACACTTAGAAAATATCAAACTTCCCCCTCAGAACATTAGGCGCATATGACCCCTTGTAGTTTCATTTTCCAACACTTAAACTTTTTCTTGCTAAATCAACTTGCAAGGGCGTATTTAGGAGGTGTTACTTCCAATCTATAACACTTAGAATATTTCCCACTTCTCTCACAATTCAAGACGCATAAGAGGGGGCCCACTCCACATTTTCTGTACTTAGAACATTCCCTCAAGTTCCACAAGTCAAGGGCGCGTATGGAGATTCATACTTCAAGTTTGCATGCCTTAGTAAATCTTCAACCTCCTTCTTTGAGTTAAGGTGCATTTGGAGGGTCTTCCTTCAAATTTTCTATACTTAGATTTTTATTTTTATTTTCTTTCCATTTCTCTTGCAAGTCAAGATGCATAAGAGGGGGCCACTTAGAATATTCTCTCAACTCTCCACGCAAAGCATGGCGCATTTGACATATCATGGAGGAATTCAACCATGCCTTGGAGTCTTTTTGTTTGTCCTCACCTTGCATGGGCGCATTCAAAGGAGAGAGGAGAAAGTCAAAATTTTGTCTTGACCCCACTTGACTTGGGCACATTTTCAGGGTAGTGAAGGATATTTTAACACTTAGAATCTTTTCACCACCTTGACTTGAAGTGGGCGCATTTTGGAGGTCCTGCAAGATTTAACTCATCACTTAGAATTTTTTATCAACTTTTCAAGCTTGAGGGCGCATTTAGGGGTGGCAGGCGGACTTAAGTCCAACACTTAGAAACTTTTTCACTTTCTCCTTGAGGTGGGCGCATTTTGCATGTGGAGCAGGATAAACTTCCAGACTTAGAATTTTTTCTTCTATCACCTTGAGGGCGCATTTGGCATGCTGAGGAGGAAGTTTAATTGCCTTAGATAATTTTCAACATCTCCAGCTGATTCTTCCTTGGGCGCATTTTCAGGGTGGAGTAGGATGAACTCCAGACTTAGGCGTTTTTTCCTCATCTTCACTAGCCAGCTCAATACTTACTATATATAGTAAGCTCCAGGTTTTCCCTCTTCTGAAGCTCAGATTGATTTGAAATTTTAACCACAGGATCTTCATGACCTCGCCAGTCTGTTCACACTACCATCTCAAGCTGACCTGCTATTTATAGCACGTTTCTGAAGGTGGTTTACTATTTATAGCAACTGCTTGATTCTGAGACCTCCACAACTCCGTTTGACTTGAAATCTGAATGACATGACCCTCATCGGATGACTTGCCCGTTCACATTGGCGCCTACTGCTGATTTACTATTTTTAGCCAGTTTCTGGAATGCCTTACTATAAATAGTAAGTGCTCCGATTGCCTTCAAATTTTACCGGTGGATAGCCTGAAAGATGTTGATCACAATGGGATACACCGTTTTTCAAAAATTCTGGCATTTTACCCCTCATTTTGGGTCCCGAAGCTAAAACCCTAATTTGACTTGCATGTATATCAAATGACCTCCGTTTAACTTCGTTTTTGTTGCACTTTGCCCTGTTTGTAATCCTGATGCGCTAGGCAGCTGCCGGAATGGACTTGCTAAAAATAGTAAGTCTCTGAAAACTAATCATCTCGCTTTGCATGTCACATCGCCGTGTAGCTCTTGAAAAACCCATAAGGACTCACCCAACATGCGCTGAAAAGCTCTACATGCAAACCCTAAAATAGCCTTTGAAGATAGCTCCTGAAAAAGTCCTGATCCTGGTTTGCATGTTACACCGTTGCGAAGCCCTCGAAAAACCCACAAGGAATGTTCAGACATGCAAAGAAAATCTCAACATGCAAACCCTAAAAATAGCCTCCGAAGGCTGAATTCTGAAAATCATCATCTCATTTTGCATGTTATATCATCGCGTAGGTTTCAGAAAACCCAGAAAGAATCTCTAGACATGCATTGAAGAACTTTGCATATAAACCCCAAAATCTGCTCCGGAAGCTGAACTTGCTAAAAATAGAAAGTTGTTTGTTCTAGCTCAAAATTTGTAGACGAGCAGCTTGACATGTCCTGGATGCAGTGTGACTGAGAGAACTTCAAAAGTGTTGAGAGATTGCCCCAAATCTGGCACTTACTAAAAATAGTAAGTTGTCGGGATTCAATGAAATTTTGTTGGGGACCTGCTGGAAGCATGCTGACAACAACCTTAGTCTCAAATTTCAACTTACTCCATTTGACCTCAAATTGGATGGAAAGTTCAAAACCCTAATTCTCAGACTTGGCCAAAATTTCAAAGACGGGCACATACCCGGAAAGACAGACAGCAAAAAGAGATAGAAAGAGAGAGAGAGAGAGAGAGAGAGACAAAACCAAAGCCAAAAGACCAGAATAGAGCAAAAATTAGGGGGTCCCCATTTGGAATGGGGTGATGTGTGAAAAGGTCACAACAGGTCCCCAGATGTGCCCTGAGAAAAGATGAAGATATGAGTAAACGATAAGATGAAAATGTATCTCTTAAATACGTCCTAGAGGAAGATGAATTTGTTTAAAGCATTGGAATATGAAGCATAGGTGTTATACACCCAGCCTACAGATGATGGAAGGTTATGAAGAAAGCAAAATTTTCCAGAAGAAAATGATGAAGAGATCACTCAACCTCGGGGATCAGAACATTGAGATCTAGTAAGTGAAGAGATTTTATATCATGAAGTGTTTTGATGCTCTTCTTTTTGTTCGTTTTGCAGGATGAATGATGGAACCAGAGCGGGGGGGAATTGAAGTGATGAAGCAAATAGTCCAAGATGATAAAACCATGAAGGGAGATGTTATCAGAAATGGCTAAGTGTTGGAATTTCTCCTCAAAGACCCAATATGCACCCCAACGCAGTCAGGCGAATGACAAGCGGGAATAATTGAATCCAAGAAAAGAAAATCTTCCAAGTTTAGAATGAAGAAAAAGATGAAGGCCATGGCGTTGGAGACTGACATCATGATAGATTGAAGAACAAAGTAGAGAAATTCTCCTTAAGTGTAAATTCCTTCGATGACCCAAATGATGTTCTCCAACATGCTTCGTACAACTCGAGATGCAATGACAGGAAGGAGGAAATTCACCATCAAACGAGAGAAAGAAGTAACCATCTTGGAGTTAGATCGAGAACGTGCCTGCCATGCCAGTTTAGGAAGTCGAAGTAGTATCGGCCAGACTCATCCAGTTTGTAGAAGAAGAACAAGAACAATGCGAACGCGTTTCTAGACAGGAATCTTCTAGAGCATGATGGACATTAATTGCTCATTTATTACTTCACTCTTCATGGTGGCAATTTTTAGGGTTAGGGCTTATGTGGCTCGATCTGAGCCCTCCAACCGATTGTAATTTGAGCCATCCATTGGACTAGGCCAACTATAAAAGGGGCATCCCCCCCCTCATTTGTATCAGATTAGAATAGCAGAGAAGGAATAGAGAGAGATTGATAGAATAGAAGGTAGCATAGTTTGATAGTTTAGCTTAGATTGAAAAGGGAGGAAAGTCTTCCATTTGAATACTTTGTAAGAAGTTGTTGTGAACACTTTCATAATAAAAGAGTTTTCATTGATGGTGATCTCTTCTTTGTTATGAATAGCTAGCGAGGCTTCTTCGTCCTTCCAATTCACGTAGAATCTTGAAGTAGCTTAAAGTAAAGTAGATTTCATTTCATGCAAGTAGTTAGTAATTGTGGAATGTGGTGCTTAATTTGAACAAAACTTCGCTTATCCATACCACTAGCGGGCTCGCTGACGGTGGGTTCGCCTTGCTTGGTCAACTGGAACATTGTGAACTTAACTTCGATTGTGGTTTATATGTTGGCATGCGTCGTTGTGATGGTGTCTTCATGCTGAATCGTGATTTGAATATCTCAAACACTCCTTGGAAGATTACACCAGTTTTGTGGAAGCTGTCTGAAGCAAGGCAAAGCAAAACCTGGTTGAAGTTTGTGAGAATTGATCGCCACGTCCCACTTCTTAAAGTAGATTAGAGCCTTCTTACCCCTACAACCATTTTAAATTCAGTTCATTTCTGATTAGTGTTAAGAAACTTGCACTTACCCGCCAAATCATTCAAACCATGTAAAACCCCTTTAATCCGTTGTCTATTGTCCGCTGCTGAACAATTGTGTAAGTCCCCTTGTGATACCAGCAAAATCACAACGAACCAACTGAGGCTATCCATTGCATAGAAGGAACCTTGGAGTTGAAAGCATGAACTCTCTCGCAATCTTAGCATGTTGAATACTTTGTTCAAGAGAGGATAAAGTATCCGTTGGGAAACTTTATTTTGTGTTGGTGCGGTCACGAAAATCACATCAATAGCAGGTTAGAGTTCAAGAACAATCATTTTATCTCCAAGATGTCTTTTCAAGATCTGACAGAGGGTTTTTCATCGTTCTTCATAGTTTTGAAGATCAGTTGCACAAAAGGACAATTTATTAGAGGTTGCATCAAAAGGCATAATTTTTCCAAGAAAGACAATCGATAACTTCCAATCTTCTTCTTGTATTTTCCCTCTTTTCTTGTCTTAGATCTTCTTGCATGTCGTAGAAAACAAGAAGCTATCATGGATCTGGCCAACTAGGTATGATTAGCACAATTTTCCAGCAAAACCCATCTCTTCAAATTTTCCAAAAACAACAAACTTGCTGCCCCTATTTTTAGGGGTTTTTCCGAAAAAGTCACGGAATCAAAAATCTAACGAACTAGGTTTGTTCAGCATTGAAGCATGAACAATACCCATGTGTTAGATTTTTTCTGGAAAAATACTTCTCGACGGGTGGCTAATTTTAGGGGTTTTCAAAAGTTGACTGAACATATCCATGTTTACAGTCAATGGTCAATTTTTTCAAAATACAGTTCTCTCAAGTTGAAATCAAGACCAAAATGGTCCTACTTCACGACTTCCTAAAAATACTCGACACGGACATGCATCAAGTGAAGCCCGTAGTCAAGATGGATGCCTTGAAAGGCGTTAATGACATTACCGTTCAATGGATAGCCAAATACGAAAGGTAGTCATTTCAAACATAGAGCCGCCACCAATTACTAACACACTACCTTCCACATTCCATGTCAACAAGGCTAAATGACACAGCTGCAAAGAACGAATATCAAAAGCAGTTTGCGAGAAACAAAAAAGTCAACGCCTGGTTAGAAGAACTGTTGACCAATGGAGGTGAGGTGTAAAGCACTCAAGAAGGACGTCCTACCCTCCAAATGGCATTTATGGCACTTAAAGTTGACTTGATTCTTTCTTCCAAGTCAACTCAAAAAGACATTTAATGTGACTGAAGTTAACTTGATGCCCCTTTCCAAGTTAACTCCACGTCCCACAGATCATGCATGTCAGATCCCACTAATTGAGGATGTCTAATTGACTTTCATAATTTGTGGATTTCAGATCTCCACTAAACGTGGATGTCTATTTTGGAGGCACACTTTGTATTAAAGTTCACCTATAGTCTAGTTTCAGTCAACTGAAGTAGTTTTCAGTTGATTCTTTGTTTAGTTTCAATTAATTGAAGTAGATTTCCAGTTAACTAATTGCTCACCTACTTTTAGACATAGGAATAAATCTTGCTGATTGGCAAGAACTGATTGTTAACTCAAGGAGACTTTAGGGTTGCCTACTCCTTTGAGTTCTATAAATAAGAGCCTTGGGCTCATTATTTGTTAACCTTTACTTACTATGCAAAATTGTTGTGCCATTGTTGCCACAAGTTTGAAAGTGATTATTTTTTCACTCTTGGATGGGAGTTAATTGGTTTGATGAGCAATTGTGCATGATTTTGTGTCTTTGCATGTCCCAATTTTTGTAACTCGTTGAAGAGATTTAAAGAAGAAAATTAGAAGGCGCTTGCATTTTGATCCAAAGATTTGAGTCCTTTCAACGTTTTGTGTTAAATAGCTTGTTGTTTCATTTCCCTCCTCAAATAGGCGTTCCTCCCCCTTGGATATTTGTTATCAAAAGTTATCGTGTGATGTTGTTTAATGGATTGACTTTCAACCTATACTTTGGATAGGGGTTCCTCCTCAGCAAGTTTGTTTTCCAAGTCATCGTAATTTGTTGTTTCTAGTAAGCTATTTCCTAGCCTATACCTCGGATAGGGGTTCCTCCTCCTTGGCAAGTCAAAGATCAAACTTACCGTAAAAGAGTGTTTTCTTGTATAAAACCTTATCCCAGCATATATCCGAGAGTTCAGAGCCTCGGCCATATTCTAAGGAGACGGCAGATTCAAGTGATCCAACCAATCCATTCCTGCTCCTATGCCCTCATGCTCTGTTTATCTTGAGGAGATAGGATAGATTAAAAGCTAGTTTAGTCATAGTTAAGATTTGCAGAAACCAGAGAAAAGCTTAGCTACGGTGCATTGTGTTTGTGCACCCTTGTGTCCTTCCATTGAGTACAAAAAGATAGGAACCTTAGTCTACTCTTGCAATTCCCCTTTCTACACATTAATACATCAGTGAGAGATCTTCTATAATCAAGGAGCGTATCTATAACACTTTTTCTGTAATAGTCGCCGCTTACAATACAAGCACTCCGTGAGGTTAATTTTAAAACGCCAAATACGGCGATCAAACAGAGGACAAAAGGGATGGAAAGGTCAAAGTTGGGCTCAACATTAGAGAAAGAGCATGGGATTGCATCTATCATCGATAGAGATCTCAATCTCTATCCTGATGATGGATCACGGAGTGTGATCCGAAACGTTGATCCAAAAAAGCTTACACAATCTAATCCAAAAATAGCTTCTCTAATATTCTTATGGATTGTGGAAATCTAATAACATTAATTGAAAAACATCCAAAAAATGACTAAGTCTGGAGAGTTTGAGTGCCCCAGGTAGCTAGGGGCGCCCAAGGATTTGAGTGCCTGAAAGTTGAAATTAGGGTTTGCAGTCTTCATAACATTCCTTCAGATTCCGGCAAGCTCTCCAATGAAATCAACGGTGAACTCATCAAATTTTCCAGTCATCAGATATTGCAGATCAAACGGGCAGAGAAAAGTCAAAAGAAAGATAAAAAAAAATCTCAAAAAATTCTAACTCTGGAGGAGATGGGCGCCCCAGCTAGCTAGGGGTGCCCAAGCTTTTAACCCCCTAAAACTGCTTTTCCGAGCAAATCATCTCCAAAAGACCCCCCTTAGAATTCTCCAAGCTATCCAACAAATCTGACAACCAGTTCATCGGGTCAGTCAAGCATCTAGAATTGAGAATTCATCTGAAGGACAGAAAGTAGTGTAAAATTGGAGAATATAAAAAAAAAGGCTATCTTTGGTGAACATGGGCGCCCCAGGTAGCTAGGGGCGCCCAAGATTTTGTGGCCTCAGATTCAGTTTTACAAGGTTGCAGTCTCCAAGACAATCTTTCCAGATTCAATCAGGCTCCACAACACGGTCATCAGCCAATTCACAGGATTCACAGAGGGCCCGGAATTGAGGATCAAACTGAGGTCAAAATTAAGCATAAAGTTGAAAATTTCAAGAAAATGGCTAAGTCTGCCAAGAAGGGTGTCCAAGTTTTCATGCTTTAGAGAAATTTCCAAATTTTCATCATTCAACTTTCAAACAGCATTCACATTCGACGAACCTGCTCAAGATTGGCTTCAAAAGATTTAAAGTTGGAGAATAAAGCATTTTTCTTCTTCAAAACCTATTTAAGGACTTGGCATTCATTATTCACTTTTTGCAAGTTGGCATCCAAAGGAAGAAAAGTATCTTTTTCTTCTCATCAAGATTTGAAGGCCAAAACGTGGTGCTTTTTCGAAGTTAATATTTTCATGATCAATATGCACAGAGGCTCGCTTTTTCATGCTTTATTTTTCCTGGGCATCACTTTTTAGAAGAAGGGGGTCATCTTTTTCAAAATCCATTCATCTGGGTCCACTTGATTCTTGATTCTCTTCAACTTTGGAAAATTTTAAGTTTTCAAGAATCTGTTTTTTTCATGTTTTTTTGGGAAATCCTCAGCTTTTTCGAAATTTGATCAACTGGGTTTCTTCAGAACAAGATTCTCTACAAAACCCAGGTTCAAACTTTTTCCGAGAAAATCGCTTTTTCAAGGGAAATCAACATTCTATTTTCAGCAGTCTGTGCGAAAAAAATTTTGAACCTAGTCGAGTTTATAGTCAAAAATCAAGATTTTCAACATGTAGCACTCTCCACTTGAAATCAAGAACAAATCAGTTTTTTGGCGGATAAAGTTTCCTAAAAGAGTCACCTCTTTGGGGCAGCGATTTCCGAGAATAGAACTCAAAAGAAGCAGCTAACTCGACACTTTCTCCGAACTTTCTTTCTATTCTTGTCTCATCTTTATCCATTCTTCGTGAAAGAGAAAGAATCAAGTTATAATAGTTGGCACTTTCCCTATTTTTTGCTTTCATAGTTTGTTAGATAGTTATCTTGTTTTAGTTTTAGAAATAAAGCTTTCATGTTAGCAAATCTTGTTGTAAAAGGAAAGACATTTTAGGGTTCCCTACTCCTCTACTTGTGCATAAATAAGGGCAGTCTTGCCCATTTTTCTGTAACAGTTACTGTGATAGCAAATTGTTGAGCCTATTTTTCTTGCAAGTTGTTTTTTAGTGTCAGCTCACTTTGTGTAAGAGCAAGCTTGTATGCCTACTTTAGTTGCAAATTATTGTTCAGTTCATGTGTTTTGTGTCAATGTATTATGGTTGATCGCTAAATGGTAAGCCTATTATTGCTACAATCCTGCTGTCCCATAAGTGTAAACTTTGTTACTTGAAATTTGAGAAAAGGAAATCTTATGCCTGCTTTGTTGCTTTGATCTACTGTCTCAGATTTCTGTTTTATGTGTTACACTTATATAATCTTCATTTCAGCTTGCATTGAAAGTACAGTAGATGTGTGTTGGAAGAAAGTTTGTTTAAGCATTTGTGTCAAAGAATCAATTCCTTGTTTACTTTTAACTCTCAAGCTCTGAGTTTACTTGAGTTGTTAAAAGCGTCATTAGAGTAGGCTTAGTCGTAGTTGATATTCAAAAAGATAATCTCAACTACAGCGCTAGATTTTTATAACCTTGTGCTCTTAGCTAAACAAAAAGATTGGCAAATTAGCTTAGTTTACTTTCTTTAAGCAACTTCAACAAAGAGGGAGCTTCCCCTCCTAATTCGAAGAGCAGTTTATTTGTGCATAGCTGTCTGTTTCTAATTCGTATCCTAGAGGTGCGAATTGAAATGCCAACACACCTTTACATGGCAATGGCACTACAAGAGAGGAGATTACAAGGTTGGATGGATAGTTTGGACCATCTTGGCTTTTGGGTTCCTGTCAATTGTTTCTTTTTTAATAGTATTTTTTTCAGCATGAATACAAGTGCAGCAATTCCTAGATATTTGATGCCTACCTTTTAAATGGGCCATTTTGAGCTCATGTGCATAGCTCCGTTGATAGTGCTTTTAGTAGGATAAACAAAAGGATAATTGTATTATGTTTTAGTCTAGGGTGAAAGTTTGCCAAGCATGCAAATTGTCAAATATCTTTTTCTTCCCAGATCTTGTATTTAGTAATCTGTAATGTCCCCATTTTCGAGACCATTAGAGTTTGGAAGATTAGCTTATCATTTGACCCTTGTAGGCTAGTGTTGTGGATTAGAGGGTTCAGCTTGGGCGTTAATGAGCTCTTTAGGTGGCAGTTAATTGTGTTTTCCTCTCCAAATCGTTGGTATATTCTGAGGCTAAGTTATTTAGAGGATTTTGGCTTCATTTGTATGTACTTACTATTTATAGTAAGTCAGTGTGTTGATAGAGGGCAACCTTACTATTTTTAGTAAGGCATCCAATTGGACAAAGGGGCAGTGGGTAAGCCGGTGGCAAAGTTAGGTTTGATGGATGACATTTATTTATGGAGTTTTAATTATTATTAAAGTAAAGCTTTAATAATAATTAAATAATAATTAAAAGTGCACATCATTAAATATTATTTGACTTTATTATAAAAGGCTATTTAATGAGATGTATTAAAGTCAATTATTAAAGTGTATTTATGATGTGTTGAGTGCCCACTTTAATGAGAAGATATAAAGTGCAAAAAGAAAATATATTTTAATGATATTAAATGATTAAAATGCTTCATGGAGAAATTGACCTAATTGTGGAGAGTATTTAAGGCATCAAAAAGAAAATGAAAATCATTCTTTGATCATTCAACACTTGTCTATTTTGAAGAAGCTTGGCTTTGGAGAGAAACCTAGGGTGTTTCACTGTAATTTCAATCTTGGAGAACATAGCCTCTCTTTGATTGTGCTACCTGCAGGTGAGGAAGATTACCCAGGGGTTACAGGTTATTGGTGGCTTCACACAGAGGTCACATTTGTGCTTCATTAGAGAAGAATTTCAGAAGTTTTCACAATGGTTTGAATAATATTGCAAGTCAGAAGTTATTGTACCTGTTACTACAGAACCCGTGCTACAGTACCCGCGCTACAATGCTAGGTATTCATTATTGTGGATTCTGAGCATTCGTTGGGGTTTTGCAGAGGTCTGGGAACTGGATGAGTTACAGTTTGAGTTAAGTGATTCCATGAGACCTGGTGTTTGCTGCTGCTAAGGAATTCTGTGCAATACTGGAGGTTATTCTGACATTTCAGACTTCTATGCATGCTGTTCCAGGTCTGAGACTTCCTTATATTCATTGTCTAACAGAGTCGGAGGGAAGTCTTGTAAGTTGTAACCTGATTATAGATTGAAAATCTGAACTTGTCTGGGCTGTGGTATTTTCTGAGTTGTTTAGCTGTCCTATTTTCCAATTGTGATGCTCAGAATTTAGTTGTAAGGGGTCTGCATTAAGGTTTGGTCTGTGATCAGAATTATGATGAACTACTGTACCTTTTATAAGTCTTGTAATTGCTCAGTAGGGGTGTTGAGACTGAATGTTACCAGTCTGATATAAGAACTTATATACTACTGTTCATGCTAGAGTTCCCTTACAATTTTTCTGTTGCATTCAATATTCAGTAGTGATCTCAAGGGAACTGGAAATGCATTTTGAATATGTCTATGCTGTTCAGTATGTATGTGAAGATCAGATTTGAGAAGCCAATGTAATGAATTCTATGCTCTTGAAAATCAGTTCAAATCACATGTGCAAACTCAGTGAAATTTGAGACTGTACAATCATTCAAAAATCAGATTTGTAAGTTTATGCTTCTATTTGAGTATATTTCTACTTGCAAGTATATGTGTGTCATTTTATTTCCTGGCAATATACCATTTGAGAATTAAAAACCCAAATATTTTATGAATCAAATATTCAAACAAGGCAGAAAATTTAGTTTGCAAGTACCCACCTGGGGTAGTACATTACATAATCTATTTTGACAATTCTAAATACTTTTTGATCTTTTTTCTTTTCTTTTGAAATCAATAAATTTGCATTTTATTCCAAAAAAAACTACTGTAGACTGTGCTCTCTCTATGCACGATAGAACCATGAAACACATTTTTTTGTACAATTCATTTCATGATTATTTGCTTTATCAAATGGTTCTTATGGCCTTGAGGAACCTGTTATGTTCTGTTGGAATTATGATATTCTTTTTATTTCAGCTTCTTGTAGTAAACCTGGGTAACCGTACAGACAAATATTTGATAGATTGGCATATCTTCAAGATGACTATGATATCTAAATGTCTATCTCATGATAATCTTGGTGTTAGTATTAACTATTTTCCTGCAGATATTGCAACTGACAATGAAGACTAGACAACTGCTTCCATCTGTTGTACTTTCTGTCACTGTGCCACATACTTTGAGCCTTACTGACCAGGTCATTGCTGAGAAATTTTGGTTATAACTTTGTATTCAGATATTTGTCTGGCACTGGTTTTCATTATTCTAGTAGGCTGCTCTCTTCAATTCTTATGACAATCCGAGTTGTTGGACAACAGGTGACTTTATTAGTATCATTGGAAACAGAAGGTGTAGACATAATTCAGACTGAAGGAGGAACAAGTTCAAATCCATCATATCCAGGGGTGCATGGTTTAATTGAAAAGGTAGCCAAAACCTTTTAAGATCCTATGTTCAAAGCCAGATAATATTATTGAATCACAAATCTTTAACACTTATATTACATCTAGATCGAAGCATTTTGTCTCATTAATACCTTTAGGAAACACTCATCTCAGTTTAACTCACATATCATGGATCTGAATAAAGCTGTTTGATGCTTGTTTACTTTGAATGGATATCGATATCATTTTTAGAAAAAATGTTGCCAACCGAGGATGAGAAGTCAATGCTTTGGTGTAGGAAAAGAAAGAAAAGTCCCTCAAATGAAAAGGTGTAAATACTTATCATGTACAAAAAAATTGATACAAATGAGAAACTTCTTACACCCATCTAGAGCCATTATTTTAACTGGAATGACTTTGCCAAACATGATGTATGTTTGTGATCTGAACTTCTCACAAATATATTATATTTTGCAATCACACTTCCTCTAAATTAGCTGTATAAATTTGTGCGATGTTTGGTTTTTCATACTTCAGTAATGAGGAGCATTAGCTTTATCAAATTAACTGAAAATAATTTGTTCTTCCATTGTAGTACTAAGAGTATCTCAATGAAGATTTTTTGATTTTATAGTCCATGCAAGGAGCATTAATAAAAGCTTTGAAAAACAGGAACTATATATGCAATCTCACCAATTTTGATGTATAGCAGGTTGGTGCAAGAGAATAAAGAAAAAATGAAAGGCAAGCCACTGTCAAATGTGATAACTATTTTTAATTGTTTAGCTGAAATTACTTGAAGAGAGTTGCTTTTTAAATCAAACAATCAAATGAAATGCAAGAATCATGTAGCATAATTCAACTTTCCTAAGTGGGAAAACATGTCTGAATTGGAAAATTCATTTTAAATCAAACAATTTCAAGCAAGTCAAGATGCAAGTGTACATATAATGCAAATAATTGTATGAGAGTATTATTTTCTTCTATTTTATTTTGTTATCTAGAGTAGGATCCATGCAATCCTTTATCAGCTTCTTTTTATCAAGAACTTTGTTATTGAACTTTTTAGACCCTTAGGTGTTGTCAAACTAAAATTCAGATTGACTTTATTTTAAGCACAGCTACAAGAGTTGCACTCATCATGCTAATATTGTACTCAGACTTGGACTTGGTAGTCAGAGTTGGCAAATTGAAAATACCATGAAATATAGAGGTTTTTAAAGATTTAAATTTTTAATATGCACCCTTCATTGACTCAATCATAAAGACATAATAAACTATGTTAAACCAAGTTTCCAAGACAAGGACAGGAGGGGATGGGGCGATGTGTTTCAGGGATAGATTCTTTGGAAGCCATTTTAGGGGATGATAGGGGGCAACAAAGGGGACAACTATTAGAAAATAAAGATTTTTTTTTTAAATATAGGAAAATTTCAAATATTCATATGATAACATTGATAAGGCATTCATCATATACATTATAGATCCTTGATACATGACATTAGAGTTGAATTGAAAACTCATATGAGAGTTGAACAAATTAACAAAATTTAATTGCTTTCATCCCACTGCCACTTAAAACATCACTAGGTGTACACTTCCTAACCAGGTGTGCGCCTATTAAAACAATTTTTGAAATTTGAAATATCTCTTTGGTGAGGTGCACTTGATAACAGATTTGAAAATTGAATTTGAAATCAATTTTTCTTTACTGTGATGTGCATCTGCACTTTAGACATGCAATTGATAACTAGATTTGATTATTCTCTTAGTGAAGTGTGCACTTGCACCTAACAAAAGTCTTTTTTGCTGTTTGCATTTTGAAATAACTTATTTTTTGAGGTATGCACTTCTCCTATAGGTGCACCCCTATCAATATAAAATTGAAGACTTTGATCTTCGTTATCAGTGGTTCAGCTAGCACTTTCATGTGCACTTGTACAATTTGATTTTTCCTTTGATGAGATGCGCCCTTCAATTCTAGGTGCACATTTGATAGCTGTACTTTCAACTTTGACATTTTATTTCCTTTATGAAGTGTGCCATTTTATTTCTTTCATGAAGTGTGCCATTTTATTTCCTTTATAAAGTGTACACTTATTCATTATACTTAGAAATTTTCAATTTGAAACTAAACACCCTTCACTTAGGTGTGCACTTCTTAATGTAACTTAGATATCAATTTTACCCCTCACAAGTGTGTGCACCTCATTCCCCCACATGCATCTCATCCTCCCACATGCACCTGACAATGAAAATCAAAATTTTGGACTTTACCTTTATCAAGTGCACCCTTCTAATCCAAGTGCACACTTCAACACCACACTTAGCCAATTTTTTAAGCAAATGCCTCAATCTTGAAGGTGTGCCCCTAACCCCATGTCTTAGTCATTTTCTTTAAGTTTTAAGCATTACTTCAATTTCTACTCAAAGATGTGGCATTTAGGCTTGACAAAAATATTCAATGTCAACTTCCCTTTCTTCACCAAGGAAAATGACTTGAAAATCTCTATTCCATGATCTTACAAACATTCAAAGAAGAACCTCAAAGACAAGATAAAACAAGTTGGACAATATCCAATCATCACATGCACTTGGGAAAACAATAGACATTAGCTTTGAAATTGACTAAATATAAAAAAATTGTATGTGTACAACACATTAGCCAAATGCCTCTAATCGTCCCCAAAGTCCATGCTAAACTCCCCACTACTTGAGCCATTGGACTCCTCGAGGTCGAGCTCTTCTAAACCAATACCAACCAACCCTACCTATGTTGGCTTCTTTGGCTCTACGCCTCATAGGATTGCTAGACTCTCCTTGTTCGTAAGCGTGTTGTGGTCAATAAGACACAAGGAACTATGTAAAACTACAAGCTTCTCTATCATCCTAGAGGTAAGTTTTTTTCCTCTTAATAGAGTGGATGAAGCTATAAGTAGATCATAGACCAATTTCTCTCAACATCAAAACTAGAAACCTAGGAGAACAAATGAATTGCTAGTGTGGTTGTCAAAAGCCGAGGCCTATGCATAGTCCACCACAAACTCGGGGTCCTCCGATGCCATAGTCTCCCTATATATCTTGGTCTTTTCTAGATATCCCATAAGAGTGGAAAATTTTGTCCACTTAGTATGAATGGTGGCAATACCCTTAGCACTATACATCTTATAAATAGCCTTAATGCACCTTGCCTTCACCTCAGCATCCTACATAGGGGCAATTCTACCAAGCCTTTGCATATACCACTTCGGGTTCAAATGTATAGAAAGACATGTGCTATGGAGTGTTGATCTTCTCCCATCTTTGTTGAATGATTGATTTAATTTGTTCATGATAGAACTACAATGAGAGGACTTTCTCTTGTATAAAATGGCTTTCATTTAATGCACTCATACACTTCTACAAGGCTAGGTGCATTAGTGTCTCCATGTATAATGACTATTAAAATTGGAGAAGTGATAGAAACAACATATTTTGAATCAGCCCAAAAAATGTCACTCTTTACCACCTCCTTCCCTCTTCCCTTGCTTTGACTTAGAATTGGGCCACCAATTTCACTATGTTCATGACTATTAGTTGTAAGGTCTTTTGCAACTCAAGCACCCACTCCAAAAGAACGAAGTATGATGCACATCTAGTCTCCATAGGTTTCAAAAATTCCTTCTTGAAGAAGGTATTGAATAGTGCATGTGCAATGTGGTGGTTGTAGATAAACATTTGCACATCTTTAAAAGCATTAACAACTTGTTTTATCCAACCAATTTTTCCTATCCTTGAGTGCATTTTTCAAGGCATGCACACAATAAGGATTCCATGAAATGTGTTTTCAGGCCAACTCAATCAACTTGCATATAGATTTGCGCATATAGGCCACATTTGTCACTACTTGCACGACATTCTTTGGCCTAACCTCCTCGATAACATCTCTAACAATTTGGAATTGATAATTGGCATCCTTGCAGTGCCTTGAACAATCAACAACCCTAAGTAAGGGTCCTTTGTACATCTAACCATAATATTAATGAGTGGATGATGCCAAATGTTTATCCACCCATCCATGACTGTGTTGCATCCCCTAGTGATCTAAATAACCTTTAGTTTCTTAATTAAAATATTGATTTTGGAATAGGCCTTATCCAAGATCGTTGTCCTCAATTTTTTCTCCCCTAGTGAAGGTCTTTCTCTTATTATCTTTGACATAAAATCCGTATAACAAGGAGAGCGAGCTAGATGGAATTGAATGCCAAAACAAAAGGATTTTCCAATGGTATCATTTGCCTCATCCTTATTTTGCACATTGAATAACGCTATCACCATGTTTGGAGGATCACTAGGCACACTACTTTCCCCTTATGCTTTGTTACCTTTGAACTAGATGGAAAAGTAGGAAATCTTGGCCCTTGGAAAGTTCTAGTGCTACTAGTAGTAGAATGCATCAATGGCATAGAACAGCTATAGGTGTTTGTTCATCACCCAAACCCCACAATTGATCTATTCCCACCCTTTGTTTGAGTAAGGTTCCACATACCCTTACACCTTTGCCTCATATGCGAAGATGTATATTAACTCTAATAATGCTACCTTGAAATTCAAGTTGACAAAAACGCACTTCCACAACCTAGTGCCCCTTGATATCCTAGGCTTTGTTTGTAGTTTGGTTGCAAATTGTTGTAAAGGGGGCTTCTTATTGAAGGAACTCTTGGCAAATATTACCAACATGGAGGAAGGGCATTTAAAATGTGCATTCCTAATAGATATAGTTGTGTTAGGCTCTACCACATCCCTACTTGGAGTATTAGATTTAGCTCCCATGGTTGACTCTCTTCGTCACCCTCACTCATGGTGTGAGAACTCGTAGTGACACAACAAGAAATAAAACTTATGGCCTAAAATTTAAACCATACATATTTCATAATACAAGGGTTCAAGACACAAGGATTTTTTTTTTGTTTTTCTTACTTCAAGTTGCACAAACCACAAAAACAGAGGATACACAAAAATTAGAATCCTTGTTCTTCAACCTTTGTCAAAGGTATTTGCACATTGTTGTACCCCAAAATTATTTTTTTTTGTTACACATACATTTTGAAGAAATGAGTAAAAGTCTTGTTAAATCTGTCAAAAAGGTCAAAATTTCGGTGTAAATGTCTTGCATGAGGGATTAAAATGTAAAATTTCCAAAATTTGATGATCTGGGTCTACTCAAAGCGACCTAATCTACAAAACCCAGATCTCAGTTTTTCATCCCCTACTTTTTAGGAAAATTGTTATTTTTAGAAATTTCCTAAAAGCAGTAACATTTTCTGGGTTTCTTTCGAAACGGATACTGGAAAAACTTTCTAAAAATAGAAAGTTGGTCCAATAGGGTTCAAACTAATTTTGATTGGCTCAAAATACTTCCATATCAGGCTGGTGTAGTCAGAATCTCAAAATAATCAGTTTTGCCCTAGTGGGTCTATTCTGCTTTTTTAGAAGCATTTCAGGAGCTCCAAAGCCATCAATGGAGGACAGTTAGCTGCCAGGCGTCGGATTCAACACTCAAGCGCTGAACAAAAGGTGAGTTGACAAACATGCACGAAGAACGAAAAAGGAAGTTGAAATCTGTAAAATTTTGGCTAACACTGCTTGACATGGGCGCCCCAAGAGGAGATAGGCGCCCATCTTTTTAGGGCATCAAATAGTGAAATTAGGGTTTGAGCTCCCAAACAAAGTTGTTCAGAATCCTCCTAGCTCCACAGCAAGTCCGGCAGCGCAGTCATCGGATCATTCAGTCACCCGAAATTCGAGGTCAAACAAAGGGTTTTCAACCAAAAGATGAAGTGAAAATCATGAAAGTAACGGAAAATTTTCCAAGTCTGGAAGTTTTCAGAGCCCCAGGTGCCCAAGGGCGCCCAGTCTTTTGGAAGGGAAAATTCAGAAATTAGGGTTTGCAATTGGGCTCAATCTCTTCAGAATTCAATCATCTTCGCAATGGCTGTCTTCGTCAGAGCATCTGACTTGTCGTTCTCCGGAAAATCCAGATGAAGCTGAAAGTATGGAATAACGGTTCAAATGTGAAGATGAAAATCAGGTAAAATATTCTAAGTCTGAAGCAAATGGGCACCCCTAGAAGAGAAAGGCACTGATGATTTCGAGAGCCCAAACGAATGATTTTGCGAGTGAAGCGTCCAAGATCACTTCCTCAAAACTGGTCAGGCTTTCCAACGAAACCTTCAACACGTTAAACAGAGTTGGCAGCCACCAGATGCAAAAGGCTGAACAGAGGGTTTGACGAGAGTGAAATTTTGAAAATCAAAAGCAAGGTGAAAATGCAAGAAAATATTCTAAGTATGGTTGAGTTGGGCGCCCCCAGCCAAGGAGGTCGCCCAAGCTTTTGAAGGCCCAAATCTAACTTTTTGGCAAAGTAACTCCCAGAGAACCCCCTCCAAAATATTCTCAGCTTCGCAACAAGCTCAGCCATCAACCAATCCGAGCTCCAGGTCACCAGATCAGGCAGGATCATCTATAGAAGAGAAAAGATGAAATGCTGAAAATGGCTAAGTCTGGTCAAGATGGGCGCCCCTAGCCAAGAAGAGCGCCCAACTTTCCATGCCTTAGTGAAATTTGTAAAATTTTCAAAAATTTCAAAATTGCAAGAGAATGAGGATGTCCAAGTTCATTGAACAGGCTGATTGTAGGGTTTTGAGGATTAAAGCAAAGAAAGTTATCTTAAGCCTAAAACTCTATTTAAGAAGCCTTTGCCATTCAAATTTCATCATTCTTTGCAGGTGGCGTCCAGGGAGAAGAGTGGAGCAGCAAATTTAAAGTTTTAATTCAAGATTCAAGAGCTCAAGGTTGCTGATTTTCATGAATAATTTTCAGACCAGCAATATAAACCCTAGCTTTTCCATGCTTTTTCCATCCAGAAGATCAAGGATTTAATTTTCAGCCTTCTAGGTCTACTCAACTCATTCTTCTGAAGAATTTTTGAGGAAATTCATCAAGTTGCAGCAGCTGCTTTTTCCTTGCATGTCAGTGAAATCTTCAGAGTTTGCAAATTTTGATCATCTGGGTCCTCTCAAAACAGTCTTCTGAAGAAAACCCATATCACAGTTTTTTCATGAAAATTTCAAATTCTAGGGTTCGCTGCTTTTTCGATCAGCCATCAATGTTTTACAAATCTAATCAACTGGGTCCATTTCTAATTGTATTCTGAACAAAACCCAGATGCCAGCTTTTTCGATGAAAAATTGAAGAAATTAGGGTTTGCTGCTTTTTCAGTCTAAATTTAAAATTTTCAAAAACGGACAATCTGGGTTGTATTGCAACAAAATTCTAAGCAAAACCCATATCTCAAAAAAAATTCAAAAATTTGTCCGTTTGATGCCGAAAAACCAGCATTCTAAAAATAGAAAGTTGTTCAAAACTTGTCTAAACATAAGCGAGTTTACAGTCATTCTTCAAGGTTTTCAATATGGATTACACTCCCCTCGAGTTTAAGACCAAATCAGCACTATATCAAAACTTCATCATCTCAGCTGAAGAACACGAGGAGGTATGATATGAGAAAAAGGAAAGGTATCAGAAAAGAGTTGTGCAATACTCTTCTGTTGGAAATCAAGAGCGGTGTCAAAAACATAAAGTTGCAAAGCCGCCAAGTTATCAATTAGTGAGTCATCTTTTCGGGCAGCGATGTTTTTCAAGAACAGAACTCATAAAGCAGCCAAAGAAGTGAAGGATTCTCTAAGTTTGATCACAGAAGGCGAGGAGATCATGGAGAATCGGAATATTGCCTTAGATGGTATCAATGCACCTGACCGGGACACAATTTCCTGTTTTTTAGCGGATGTGATTGAGATTTAAAGCGGCTTTCATCTAGAAGCTTTCTTTCCGCTTTCTTTCTATTCTTGGAGCAATTCTTATCCATTCTTTGGAGAAGAGAAAGAAGATAAATTGTAATAGTTGGCATTTCCTGCTTTTCCTGCTTTCTTAGGTGTTAGATGTTATCTTCTTTCTAGATTTAGAAATAAAGCTTGCTTGTTGAGCAAGCCCTAGATTGTGAAAGCAAGGAGATTTTAGGGTGTAATGTCCCCTTCTCGAGCATGATCTTTCCAGTGACCGTTGGCCTATTCCGGAGACCCGTAGGCTACTCGGAAGGTAAAATTAGGGTTTCCTATTTTGAAGGATGTTCTTGCTCGGGGTTGGTCGATTCAATGGCGGATTCTTTCTGGGTTTTCAGAGAGCTTCGCAATGGTATGTTCTTCTTGGCATTCTGAGCATCTTCAGGAATTTACTATTTTTAGTAAATTCTATTTCTGGCAGTAAACTGGTTGGTCTCAGACACAGTTGACTTTCCTCTTCAGCTGACTCAATTGGCGTATTCAGACTCTGGCCTCGGGATGCAGTTTGAGGTGATAAGTTGAATTATTTTAAAGAAGTCATGTTTAATGTTATATTTTAACATTGACCCCTTGGCCTAGCAACTTTACTTTAAGTTGTTTTAAAAAGAGGTTCTTTATGGGTGGGCGCCTCATTAAAGGAAGTAATTATGTTTTTATTAAAAGATTTATTCCAAGCAAAAGTGGACGCCAATTTCAATGAAGAAATTAAGTAATAATTAAAATATTGCTTGGGAAAGTGGGACGCCACTCTTGGGATTAGGGTTTTGACTCTGAAAAAAGAAGGTTAGGGTTTCGAGAAGGTCAACAGCAAATTATAAAAGGAAGCCTTGGGTTCTCTTTTCAGGATCTTTTATCTACAGGAATGTTATGCTGCCGGATTGGCTTTGGGATTGCTTCGAGGAATGAAGGCCTCCTAGCTTGGGCATTGCTTCTCGCTTGAAAGATAGCGACTAGTGGTGAGATAGTGTAGTTTGAATGTTTTATTGTGAGATTTCTGCATTTTTAGTCTTTGTGAGGATATGTAAATCAGTTTTATGCATATTAGTGGTTTTCTGGAGTTGCACATTCATTGTAGCAGATTGATGTTTTTAATCATAAGTCATAAAATACACAAAGAGTCATTCTGGGTATTGTCTCATTGGTTTTCTCTGTTGGAAGCGACCCTTCATGAATATTTGCAGATTTTAATATGAAGCGTATGATTTTATAAAGCAAATTCGTCATTCCTTGTAGGGCGCACTTTCTGGAGTGCCTCGGGGTCCGTGTCATTAATTATTAGCCACTTTTAGCTGCCTTTTCTTATAACTAAACTAGGCGCCATCATTCTATAGGTTCATTGCATCAAACTTGAGGTCTTTTGGGTCTGTTTAGGGTGTTATACGAGCAATTTAGTGGGTTACAAGCATGCTGGTTTGTAATGTCCCCTTCTCAATCCTAATCATCTCTGTGACCGTTGGCCTTTTTCTGGAAACCCGAAGGCTAGTCGGAAGGTAAAATTAGGGTTTCCTATTTTTGAGGAGGTCATTGCTCAGAGCTGGTGGATTCAATGGCGGATTCTTTCTGGGTTTTCAGAGAGCTTCGCAGTGGTATGTTCAGTTCGGCATTCGGAGCATTTTCTGGAATTTACTATTTTTAGTAAATTCTATTTTTAGCAGCTTTTCAGTTGGGCTCAGCTTGGTTGACTTCCTGCTCAGTTGGTCAGTTGACTTGGTCAGTATCGGCTTCAGGGCATAATTGGAGAGATAAGTGGATATATTTAATTAAAGGTCACGTTTTAATGTTATAATTGAACGTTGCCCCCCCTTAGCCTAGTGTAATCACTTCAAGTCTTTTTAAAAGGTGTTCTTTAAGGGTGGCGCTTCATTAAGAGAATTAATTAATTCTTTTATGAAGTTTAGTATAAGTTCAAAAGTGGACGCCTTTTTTCAAGGGAGATTAAATGATAATTAAAAGACAAAATTGCTTGGACAAGTGGGACGCCATCTTTGAGGAGATAGGGTTTTGACTTGAAAGTGGATTTTAGGGTTTCGTGAAGTCAACCGAAACTTATAAAAAGGAGACTTGAGCATCATTTCACCATCTTTGGTCTAATATACTGTTATGCTGCCGGATTGGCTCTAGAACTGCTTCGAGGAATGAAGGCCTCCTAGCTTGGGCATCGCTTCGTGTTTGCAAGACAACATCTAGTGGTGATTCAATCAATTTGTGAGTTGCATTTAGTTTGTGCTTCGTATTTAGCTTGCTGCATTCTTAGATTTGTTTTGGCATTTAGTGGTCTCAGCATATTTCATTGTTTTAGACAACAGATTTCATGTTTTTATTCATATCTCAAAAAATACAAAAATACTAGTTCTGGGTATTGTCTCAATCCAATTGTTTGTAAAGGGCGAATCTATTCTCCAAGTTATAGAATTTTTAGTTGAATCTGCAATTTTTAAAAGGAAATCGATTTTCTCAGCTGGGCCGTACCATTTCTTGCATTGGGATTTGTGCATTAATTCATTAGATGTCTTTGGAGTCTGTTTTCTGATATGAGCTTGAGTGCCATCTTGCTAGGAGTATTGTGCTTCAGAAATCGTGTCATTTGAGCAAGTTACTAGGGAGTTATGAGCATTTGAATAGTTTCATAGGCTGCTGGTTTTAAGTGCAAAATACAGATTTGTGGAAAACAAAAGAAAACAGAATTATTATTTCCAATTCATTGTGAGAATCTGATGTGGCATCTTGAATCAAATCAAGGGAATTATTATTGTATTGTAATGGTGAATATTTCCAGTTCTAATCTCTTGACAGGCGTATAATCTTCACTCTGTAAACTGACAGTAGTACTGGCAGTGATTCTTAAGCTTGTTCAATTCTGTTTGTAATGCTCAATTTCATTTGAAGTTTGTAATAGATAAATCTCCGCCCTATGGTAGCTACTTTCCCATCTTGGGTCAGCAAGCACATTCTGGGTGTCGAGTATTTCCAGTTTCAGCATTTATTTCAAGCATTGAATTCTGTAATCACTCTGTCATATGGTCGCCCCTCACTCCGCATTGGATTGGGTAGCACATACTTGACGTTGAGTTCCTTTCTGTATTTAGAGTAGAAGATCCTCTGACCATATGCTCGCCATCATCGGCGCCATCCTTGGTTAGAGTTGCTTTCTGCACGTTTTGGTTTATCCTCTAACCTTAACAGGTGCATTGATTGTAATCTGATAATTGGAAAAAACGAAAAAATTTGGCTCGGAATATTTCATGGTTTTACAGTTAAAGGTGCAGATCTGAATAAATCAGAATCTTAAATCTGGTTTTTGAGAGAAGGAAATCAGTTTTGATATGTCCATTAAGCAAGGAGAAGTCTCTATTTTAATGCCCGTTGAATTGTTCTAACTCTATGCTCTTGGCAGGCGAATCCTCTATCATATTGTAAGCTGACAGTAGTACTGACAGCAGTTCTTCCATCTTGCTTAATCATGTTTTGTAATGCTCATATTTACATTCTGTAATTGCAATTGTGTTTCTTTATCTCCGCCCTATGGTAGCTCCTTTCCCATTCCGGGTTAGAAAGCACATTCTGGGTGTTGAGTACTTTCAGCATTTTAGCTTACTTCTCTTTCCAGCATTGTACTTTCTGTTATCTCCGCCATATGGTCGCCTCATTTCCGTATTGGATTGAGCAGCACATACTTGGTGTCGAGTGTGCTTTCAGTATATTAGATTGTAGAGATCCTCTGACCACATGCTCATCGTTCGCCGGCGCATCTTGGTTAGAGTTCTTGCATAAGCATTTTGATTAAGATCCTCTGACCAATGCTCACACCTTGCCCTCATCGGGATCCTGGTGTACATTCTGGTTAGAGTTGCTCCAGCATCGTTTTGGTTTAGCTGCTAACCTTAACGGGTGCATTAGTTTGTAAACTGTTATTGAAAAAAATTGGCTCAGAATATTTCATAGGGTTCCCTACTCCTCTACTTTCCTATAAATAAGAGTCTTTTCTCATTAGTTTTCTTTAACGGTTATTGTGATAGAAAATTGTTGAGTCTCTTTTAGCCAGCAAGCTATTATTCAGTGTCAGTTCACTTTGTGAGAACCATTAGTGATAACAAAACATTGAGCCTAAGTGCCTTCTATTGTTATTCAGTGTTGTTCAATTGTGTTTATGATAGCAAGTTGTTGAGTCTCTTTTAGCCAACAAGTAGTTGTTGTAATCGCTGTCCATTTTGTGTAAGAACAAGTTTGCAAGCCTCTTTAGCTGCAAGTTCTTGTTCCGTGCATGTGTTTAGTGTAATCTTCGTTCCAGAAGTTTGAGAAATAAAATCATGAGCCTCCTTTGCCTTGGTATAACGTCTCAGATTTCCATTTATTGTGTTATGCTTTTGTGATCTTAATTTCAGCTTACATTGAAGTGTGTAGATGTATGTTGAGAAAGAGTTCTCTTAAGCCTTTGTCAGAGAATCAACCTTGTTCATTCCTAATTTCTCTTGCTATACGTATTACTTGAGAAGTTAGAAACGTCTTTAGCTTAAGTTAGTCGTAGTTGAAGTTCTTAAATCAGAAAATCTTAGCTACGGCGTTTGTGTTTTATAAACCTTGTGCTCTAGCTGAAACAAAAAGATAGGCGAATTAGATTTAATTTACTTTATTTCATACCATCAACAAGAGGGAGCTTCTCGTCCTAATTTGAAGAGCAGTTTTACTGTGCATAGTTGTTCGTTTCAAATACGCATTCTAGAGGTGCGAATTTAAACGCCAACAATTTTCTGGCGCCCACCGTGGGGCACGAGGCATAAAACAACAAAGAAAGCTTGCGCTTTATGACACGAGAATGAACATCTGGCGCCCTATTGCATGATCCAGCAGAAGCAATGGGTGATAACAACAATAATGCTGGAAGGAATCTGAGACGTCCACCCCCATTACCTTGGGGTAACATCATTGGACCTTTGGCTTTGCAGGAACATCATGAATTGCCTAAGGGGTCGAGGAAGCACTTTCCACGGTTTCACGGCGACGGGAGTCAACATCCTGATGATCGTCTTTCCGCCTTCTCAACGGCCTGCGCCATCTTGCACATGGAACATGAAGACATCGCAGTGCGTCTCTTTGTGGAGACTCTTGTTGGGAATGTTGCTGATTGGTTCAATCACCTGGAGCCGGGCATTATCACAAGCTGGGCAACTATGTGCGACAAATTTTTGGCGAGATTCAAGCCCACTGAAGACAGTTATTGGTTGTTTGCTCAACTACAAATTCAAAGATGGAGTACAACGAGCCCATGAGGGAGTTTGTAGCAAGATTTAATCGTCTTGTTACACGACTTTCTTTTACACTTAATCCATCACCGGAGATTCTGATGAGCTGCTTCATAAATGCTCTTCCATCAGAGATAGCCTTCTTCTTGAAAACGGCCAAAGAAACAAAGTTGATAGATGCGCAAAGGCACACCATTGAGCTGGAAGATAATATGATCACTTCCGGCATAATGAAGAAGGATTCAACCAGGCCTTTGGTTCAGAGTTCTGCAGATCCACTACTACATAAGGTAGCCAATGAGACGCTCGCACTACCACCACCACAATGTCAACCTCAACAATAGTATCAACCTCAGCAGCCGTATCAACCAAGGAGAAATGTTTTTCAGCCTTACGACAGTTATAGGCCGCGGTTGCTAACGCCTCCACCAAGACAAACGGTTGAAGCTGCACCACACGCAGTATTTTGTTCCTTTCATGATACCGATGAACATGTCAGTTCTACATGTCCTGAGAACTTAAGAATGAATCAGATTATGGGATATGTTGATGCTGCACCCAGTTCCAGTTTCGTCCCAACACCAAGTTTGAATGTTGTCTTACCACAGACGGACAACTTCGATGGCGACTCCACTCCGGGATACTTTCAAAGTGAACCTGTTATTGAAGAAAAAGAAGACCTCCGCCACTACTCTGTTGTAGGAAATCACGGAAGACACCCTTTGCCTGTGTTTACAGGTGCTTTGCACTTGCAAGCGCAAAAAGAAGAAGAGAGGCCGAGAGCTAAAGAACAAGTTAAAGAAGCAGTTGCTCAAGACTCATTTCCAGCCAATTTTGACATTGTAGATTCCTTGATGAAGACAAAAGTGCAGATTTCTCAATTGGAGTACCTTCGTGATCATCCTGAGCAGCTGGACAAAATAATACATGTAAAGAAAGAAGCTTTAATTCAGCCTACATTGCTCGAGTCATCTATTCCAATGAAAGAAAATCCCAAACCTATTGAGCAATTGTATCATTGATTCAGGAGCCTCAAATAACGTGATGCCTCTACAAGTGATGAAAGCATTGGGACTCTCGTGCATAGAAACTCAGAACGAGTTCTATTCACTTCAATCTGAGTCGGTACCGTTGGTCGGACAATTGAAGGACACTCAAGTAAGGTTGGCAGCTTGTCCAGAGAAGAAGATAAAAATGACCATCCTAGTGGCTAACATTCCACCCAGCTACGAGATGTTGAGTCGGAGCTTCTGCAGAGATCTTGGTGGTGCAATGCAATTAGATTGGTCGTCTGCAATCATTCCTATGAAGGAAGGCAAGATCAAGATAGAACCTGAACCCAAATCCCAGTTCATGGTGGTGAAAACCCCAAACCCCCCAACCCAAACCCTTTATCAAGGAACAAGTCTTGGTAATTATGTGACGCTGTCAGAGATAGAAACTGAAGACCAAAACTTTGCTTGTCCAGAAAAGAGGCCGACAGAGGATACAAAGTTATGGACAATACAATTTGATGAGGGTTGTTCTAATACAAAATCAGGAGCAGGGGAAGTAATCATCTCCCCTAAAGAACAATTGTACCCATTGTCATATGGCCTGCAATTGGAGTTTACTGAAGCTGAAAAAGAGGCGCTTTTATTAGGCCTCAAAAATGCCAAAGATATGGGAATTGAACTCCTATGTGTTAAAGGGGAGGTGGAGTTGATCGATGAGCCAATCAAAGGATATTTCCAAGTCAGAAAGGATCATCTACGACATTATAGGAATCGAGTGTGGAACGCGATCGATTGGTTTGAAGAGTTGAACGACAGAGACATCCCAAAGATTGACAACAGAGTCATCCCGAAGATGAACAATAGTAAAGTTGGTGACTCGGTGGTACCTGCCTCCTTCCTTGCACCATATTCTGACTTTTGTCAAGGTGCCTCTGGCTGGACGTATGAAGATATGAGAATCTTCATCCCTAAAGATTTGTCTCCTTCGATACCCAGGAGAAGAGAAGTAAAGCCTTTCAGGCAAAAACGACATCCTTCAGAGGTGGAGTAAATTTTCTGTGAATATTTTCCTTTATGTTTTCGTGATGTGTTTCCCCGTTCAATGATGTGATCATTATGTTGTATTTCCCCTTTCCGTAACAATCCTGTCGTGTTTTAGGTGATTAGGAGTCTTGTTTTAGGTGATTTTTTCTTTTTTTTTAGGGAAGTCCAACTATTAGGTGATTTCTAGGAATTCCGGTCGTAGGTGACTTAGGAAAGTCTTGCAAACAGGTGATTAGGAAATTACGCTGACTCTGATACCCAATGGACAAGGCGCTGGTCTATGCTCAAACTCTAGAGATTCTATGGTTCTCCTATGTCGTAGGTATCCGCCATGGTCCCCAAACAGAGCCAATGTTGTACCCCAAAATTAAATTTTTTTGTTACACATACATTTTGAAGAAATGAGTAAAAGTCTTGTTAAATTTGTCAAAAAGGTCAAAATTTGGGTGTGCATTTCTTGCATGAGGGATTAAAATGTAAAATTTCCAAAATCTGATGATCTGGGTCTGCTCAGAGCAACCTAATCTACAAAACCCAGATCTCAATTTTTCATCCCTACTTTTTAGGAAAATTGTTATTTTTAGAAATTTCCTAAAAACAGTAACGTTTTCTGGATTTCTTTCGAAACGGATACTGGCAAAACTTTCTAAAACTAGAAAGTTGGTCCAATAGGGTTCAAACTAATTTTGATTGGCTCAAAATACTTCCATATCAGGCTGGTGCAATCAGAATCTCAAAATAATCAGTTTTTCCCTAGTGGGTCTATTCTGCTTTTTCAGAAGCATTTCAGGAGCTCCAAAGCCATCAATGGAGGACAGTCAGCTGCCAGGCGTCGGATTCAACACTCAAGCGCTAAACAAAAGGTGAGTTGACAAACATGCACGAAGAACGAAGAAGGAAGTTGAAATCTGTAAAATTTTGGCTAACACTGCTTGACATAGGCGCCCCAAGAGGAGATAGGCGCCCATCTTTTTAGGGCATCAAATGGTGAAATTAGGGTTTGAGCTCCCAAACAAAGTTGTTCAGAATCCTCCTAGCTCCGCAGCAAGTCCGGCAGCGTAGTCATCGGATCATTTAGTCACCCGAAATTCGAGGTCAAACAGAGGGTTTTCAACCAGAAGATGAAGTGAAAATCATGAAAGTAACGGAAAATTTTCCAAGTCTGGAAGTTTTCAGAGCCCTAGGTGCCCAAGGGCGCCCAATCTTTTGGAAGGGAAAATTCAGAAATTAGGGTTTGCAATTGGGCTCAGTCTCTTCAGAATTCAATCATCTTCACAACGGCTGTCTTCGTCAAAGCATCTGACTTGTCGTTCTCCGGCAAATCCAGATGAAGCTGAAAGTATGGAATAACGGTTCAAATGTGAAGATGAAAATCAGGTAAAATATTCCAAGTTTGAAGCAAATGGGCGCCCCTAGAAGAGAAAGGCACTGATGATTTCGAGAGCCCAAACGAATGATTTTGCGAGTGAAGCCTCCAAGATCACTTCCTCAAAACTGGTCAGGCTTTCCAACGAGACCTTTAGCATGTTAAACAGAGTTGGCAACCACCAGATGCAAAAGGCTGAACAGAGGGTTTGACAAGAGTGAAATTTTGAAAATCAAAAGCAAGGTGAAAATGCAAGAAAATATTCGAAGTATGGTTGAGTTGGGCGCCCCCAGCCAAGGAGGTCGCCCAAGCTTTTGAAGGCCCAAATCTAACTTTTTGGCGAAGTAACTCCCAGAGAACCCCCTCCAAAATCTTCTCAGCTTCGCAACAAGCTCAACCATCAGCCAATCCGAGCTCTGGGTCACCAGATCAGGCAGGATCATCTATAGAAGAGAAAAGATGATGAAATGCTGAAAATGGCTAAGTCTGGTCAAGATGGGCGCCCCTAGCCAAGAAGAGCGCCCCAACTTTCCATGCCTTAGTGAAATTTGTAAAATTTTCAAAAATTTCAAAATTGCAAGAGAATGAGGATGTCCAAGTTCATTGAATAGGCTGATTTTAGGGTTTTGAGGATTAAAGCAAAGAAAGTTGAGTTATCTCAAGCCTAAAACTCTATTTAAGAAGCCTTTGCCATCCAAATTTCATCATCATTCTTTGCAGGTGGCGTCCAGGGAGAAGAGTGGAGCAGCAAATTTAAAGTTTTAATTCAAGATTCAAGAGCTCAAGGTTGCTGATTTTCATGAATAATTTTCAGACCAGCAATATAAACCCTGGCTTTTCCATGATTTTTCCATCCAGAAGATCAAGGATTTTAATTTTCAGCCTTCTGGGTCTACTCAACTCATTATTTTGAAGAATTTTTGAGGAAATTCATCAAGTTGCAGCAGCTGCTTTTTCCTTGCATGTCAGTGAAATCTTCAGAGTTTGCAAATTTTGATCATCTAGGTCCTCTCAAAACAGTCTTCTGAAGAAAACCCATATCACAGTTTTTTCATGAAAATTTCAAATTCTAGGGTTAGTTGCTTTTTCGATCAGCCATCAGTGTTTTTCAAATCTAATCAACTGAGCCCATTTCTAATTGTATTCTGAACAAAACCCAGGTGCTAGCTTTTTCGATGAAAAATTGAAGAAATTAGGGTTTGCTTCTTTTTCATTCTAAATTTAAAATTTTCAAAAACGAACGATCTGGGTTGTATTGCAACAAAATTCTGAGCAAAACCCATATCTCAAAAAAAAATTCAAAAATTTGTCCATTTGATGCCGAAAAACCAGCATTCTAAAAATAGAAAGTTGTTCAAAACTTGTCTGAACATAGGCGAGTTTACAGTCATTCTTCAAGGTTTTCAATATGGAGTACACTCCCCTCAAGTTTAAGACCAAATTAGCACTATATCAAAATGTCATCATCTCAGCAACAGCGAGATGATCAATTTTTAGAGACTTACTATTTTAGCAGGTCCACTCCATTTCGCAACTGCCCGACACATCAGTACCACAAACAGGGCGAAGTGTAAAGAAACGGGGTCAAACGGAGGTTGTTTCATAGACATGCAAGTCAAATTAGGGTTTCCAGCTTCGAGACCCAAAATGAGGGGTAAAATGCCAGTATTTTCGAAAACCGGTGTATCCCACTCGATCAGATCTTCGCTTCCACCAAGAAAATTTTAAGGCATCGGAGCACTTACTATTTATAGTAAGGCATTCCCAAAACAGTCTAAAAATAGTAAATCAGCAGAGGCACCAGTGGAACAGGAAAGTCTACCGATGAGGGTCACGACATTCAAATTTCAAGTCAAACGATGGGGAAGTATCAAACTGGAAGTTGCTATAAATAGTAAACCACCTTCAGAAGCATGCTATAAATAGCAGGTCAGCTCGAGATGGCAGTGTGAACAAACTAGCTAGGTCATGAGGATCCTGTGGTTAAAATTTCAAACCAATCCGATCTTCAGAAGACAAAAAACTTGGAACTTACTATTTATAGTAAGTATTGAGCTGGCAGAAGGAATAAGGAAAAAACGCATAAGTCTGGATCTCATCCTGCTTTACCCCTGAAATGCGCCCTCAGCTCAAGCAAATAATAAAAAAAAAAAAAATTAGTGTTGAAGAATATCCTCCTCCTACCCCCAAATGCACCCTGTCTTGCTCAATTGTTGATGAAAAATTCTAAAGGCATTGAATTCATCCTGCAGACCCCAGAAAATGCGCCCACTTCACAAGAAGGAGATGAAAAAAGTTTAAGTGTTGAAGTTTGTCCACCTCCACCATCAAAATGTGCCCAAGGAAGGAGGAAGACATGAAAATTTTCTAAGGCAAGGAGATAAGTCCACCTCCTACCCCCAAATGCGCCCATTCAAAGATGAAGGTGTTCGAAAATTCTAAGTGATGAGGATAAGTCCACCTACATACCCCAAAAGCGCCCACTTCAAGGTGAAAGAAAAGACAAGGCAAGGCGTTCATCCTCCTCCACTATTAAAATGCGTCCATGCTTGAAGGAGAGTCAAAGAAGTCAAAGGCGTGGGAGTCAAACTTCCTTCTGCACCCTTTGAATGCGCCCATGAAGTCATGACCTTTGCTAGGCGTTGAAAGTGTTGAATCCTCCTCTATGTGTGAAATGCGCCCAAGTGAAGGTAAAGATGGGGGAAGTTACCATGGTGTTGAAGTTAAATAAGGTGAAATTGATGAGAGAAGTTACCAAGGCGTGGTGAAAATCCTCTTCGATAAGTGAAATGCGCCCATGCTAGATATAAAATGAGGAAATATTCTAAGGCATTGGTGTTAAGTCCTCCTCAATATGCTAAATGCGCCCAAGGTATTGAGAGTGATGTGCAAAGTGTTGATGAAATTTCTTCACCCTAGGTGAAATGCGCCATGATTGAAGATGAATGGAGGAAAATTTTCTAAGACAAAATTTCAAATTCCTCCTTGATGCCTAAATGCGCCCATGATAGAAATGATTGAATATTTTTCTAAGTGTTAATATTTAATTTCACCTCCTAGAGAAAATACACCCAAGCTGATGGAGGAGATGAAATTTTCAAAGGCATGAATAAAATTGGCAGTAGACATGTCAGAGGGTGCCAGCTTCACGAAGATGATGAAAATTTTCAAAGTCAGAGCAAGAAAATACGCCCAGAGATGAAGAATTGAAATAAATTTAATGAAAAATATTTTTCTAAGGTTTAAAATTCAAAAATTAAATGTACCCCTTCGTTTGTAGACCCATGGATTCAACGTTTTTTGAAGGGAATTTTCTTCTGGGTATCGAGCGTCCGCAATGAGGAATGGATTTTTAAGTCTTCCACTGCTTGCCAAGGCTTTCAGGATAAAGATTTTAATGGGCACTTAAATAATGAAATTTCCTAAGTGAAAATTTAAAATTTTCTAAGGCGGAAGGAATAATGTGATGAGCCTTGCTAGCTCACTACTCAAACCCCTGTCTTTTTTTTAAGTCTATTTGTGTTTTTTAGTTTTTTAGAGAAATTTTGTAGACAGAAGAGAAGGGGCGCATCATATAAAAGCTCACAAAATGAAAACTTGAGCAAATTTAATCAAACTGGAATTGTAGAAGGTGTTTATTATCATCAACAATGGATTTAAAACATACAAACATACCCGAAAGCCTCCAGATTTTTTAAATAAGAAATCCGACCAGCATGGTGAAGAATTGACAAAAACTGGAGTAGAGAGTTACAGACTTCAAAGTTTATTCTGAAACTGAAGCCAGAGAGTAACATAGGTAGGGCGCCCAAGTTCATGAAGAGAGATCCTCCAAAAGAAGACGTTTCTCCAAAAAGCCAAAATAAACTTCCTTGCAAGTGCCACGCCCTTTCAAACAAAAAGCACCAAAAACCATCTCTGAAGGTGTGCCCAAACAGCCATGAAGTCTGCCATGGTGAAGGAAGAACAACAACTAATAAACCCTCTGTTTTTGATGAAGAACACTACAAAAAATCTGTTGAAGCACTGCAGAACTTCTGAAATGAAGCTCTCTCAATCTGCACTAATTCAGCTGATCTCTCACAACTTCACAAGTGCTCACACTGAAGAGATTTCGTTCTCCAATGGTGGATTTGCTGCAAACCTGATCACAGGCTGAAAGCAAGGGAAAAAACCTCCAAGGCAAAGTTGAAATATTCAAAAAGATGAGTTTCTCATTGCCCAAATCCCTTATAAAGCAAAAGAGGAGAAACCCTAAGAAGGCCGTACATTTTAGGGCTTTAGCTCATTTAAATTTATGAAACTAAACTTAAATCACTTTCTATAGTTTCCCTTTTGATTTTTGGCGCCTCCTTTAAGTGAATAAAGATATAACATTAAAATATTCACTTTAGACTTAATTTAAGTGAAATAAGGATTATAAAGTCAATTTGACTTTATAAAAAGACTTTAAGTTAAAAATTAACTTAAATCACTTAAGTAAGCCTATCTCCCTCAATTCTCAACAGAATTCAATGCCGTCAGAAGCAAAGAAACTCCTGTACTGCCAAGGCCTGCAATGAGCCTATCCACGATCTCAGAAAATGAAATCGACCGAACTCTCCAGAAGGTACCACTGACCCTCTAACCAATCCAGTTAGCCCACAAGGGTCCAAGAAAAAGGCTAACACACTACATCAGGTGACTGACTAGAGTGGGGACATCACAGTCCGCCCTCCCCGAATTTGCTTGTCCGCAAGCAAACTCAAAGCTGGATGTTGTAAAACACTGTCACCCTCCCAAGTCGCATCCTCGGCTGGTAGATCCTTCCACTTCACCAAGTATTCCCTGATAACCCTTCTTCGAAGATGACGCTCTCTAGAATCCAGAATGGCCTCAGGAACCAATATCAACTTCCCCTCATCATCCAGGGGTGGTAAAACAACAGAAGGAATCACATGTGGTCCCAATGCCTTTTTGAGGCGTGAAACATGGAACACATTGTGAACCTTGCTATCCATCGGAAGATCTAACTCATAAGCCACTTCACCGACCCGTCTGACAACTCTAAATGGTCCATAGTAACGAGGCTTAAGTTTCTCTGCGCCCTTCTTACGAAGGGTGGACTGCCTATAAGGCTGGAGCATCAAATACACCAAATCATCGATCTCGAAAGATCGCTCCACTCGCCTCTGATCAGCATATTGCTTTTGCTGATTCTGAGCTTTCTGTATATTCTCTCTGAGTGCTCTCATAATATCTTGGTTCTCCTGCAATAGATCACCAGCACTAGGTACTCTACTGTCACTCAGTAACAAGTCTAGAAAGCTCGGAGCATCATATCCATATAAGGCTCGATAAGGGGTCATCTGAATGCTCATGTGATGAGTGGTATTGTAGCAATACTCACAAAGGTATAACCATCTCACCCACGCCTTCTGCTGCCCTGAACTGTAATTCCGTAAGTATCCCTCCACCCATTTGTTGACTATCTCAGTTTGCCCATCTGTCTGGGGGTGGTAGCTAGTACTCGGAGTGAGTTCTGTTCCGCATAGCTTGAATAACTCTTGCCAGAAGTTACTCATAAACCTGCTATCCCTGTCACTGACTATACTCCGTGGCAAACCATGCAACCTGAATACCTCACGAAAGAACAAATCTGCCACCTGAGTAGCTGTGTGCGTAGTAGTGATTGAGAAGAAATGAGCATACTTCGTCAATCGATCTACCACCACAAAAATGTTGTCTTTCCCTTGAGCTTTCGGCAAGCCCGTAATGAAATCCATAGACAAGCATTCCCACTTCCTCTCAGGGATAGGAAGCGGCTGAAGTAATCCTGCAGGGTATGTGTGTTCTTGCTTGTTCTGCTGACAAACAAGGCATTCCCTGACATACTGGAGAACAAAGGATTTGAGACCCTTCCAAGAGAATCTTTCCCGTACCTGCCTATAGGTCTTAAAGTACCCGGGATGTCCTGCCATAGGTGCATCATGAAATGATCTCAAAACTTGGTTCCTCATCTCTGAATCTGGAACTAGAAATATCCTCCCTTTGTAAATGATAAGATCATCTACAAGTGAGTATCTGGCATCCTGTACTGTTCCATCCACTATGCTAGAAGCCCACGGGTTCTTAGCATACTCAGCTACAATCATATGTCTCCAGTCTTCTGAAATCTGTGTAATGGAGCTCAAGTGAGGACGGCGAGATAATGCATCAGCAACTACATTCTGAGTACCCTTGACATAGGAGATGTCAAAATCATAGGACTGAAGTTTGCTAACCCATTTTTTGTTGTCTTTCATTTAAATCTCGTTGTCCAAGGAAATGTTTCAGACTATTATGATCGGTTTTAACACAAAATTTACTACCAATCAAGTATTGCCTGAATTTAGCCATGGCATGCATGATGGCCAACATCTCCTTATCATAGATGCTAAAGCTCCTCTCAGGACCTCTCAGCTTCCTGCTCTCGAAAGCTATAGGGTGACGATCCTGCATAATGACTGCACCAATTCCCTCACCGCTGGCATCACAATGTAACTCAAAGGGTTTGGTGAAATCCGGCAAAGCCAGCACTGGACATGAAGTCATGAGAAGTTTGAACTTCTCAAAGCACGCCTGTGCTAATGGTGTCCATGCAAATGCACCCTTCTTAGTCAAATCAGTTAGTGGCGCAGCATGCCGCGAGAATCCACTAACGAACCGACGATAGAAGGCACATAATCCTACAAATCCCCTGAGCTGTGTCAATGTCTCAGGTGTAGGCCAATCAATGATAGCTCGAACCTTCTCTGGATCCATGCTAACTCCCTCACTGCTGATAATGTGACCCAAATACAAAAGCTCAGCCATGCCCAACGCACACTTGGACTCCTTGGCGTACAAGGACTCCCTATCAAGTATGCTCAAAACCTCATCCAGGTGAACCATGTGTTCTTCCCAAGATCTGCTGTAGACTAGGATGTCATCGAAGAACACCAACACATGTTTCCTCAATTGAGGATGGAAAACCCTGTTCATAGTGGACTGAAATGTGGCTGGAGCATTGGTTAAACCGAAGGGCATAACCAAGAAATCAAAATGTCCACAGTGACATCTAAATGCGGTTTTCTCTATGTCCTCCTCTCGAACTCTGATCTGATGATAACCTGTCCTTAAATCAATCTTTGAGAAGTAGCAAGCTCCATGAAGCTCATCTATCAACTCATCAATCCGCGGAATAGGATATCTGTTCTTTATAGTTCTCCTGTTAAGCATTCTATAATCAATACACATTCTGAGTGTACCATCCTTTTTCTTCACCAAAACAACTGATGAAGAAAGGGTGACTTACTCGGCCTAATGTGCCCCATAGCCAAAAGTTCTTTGATGGTCTTCTCAATTTCATCTTTCAAGCGTTTGGGGTGCCGATAAGGAGTGATCATGATAGGTTTTGTGCCCTCATCCAACTCTATGATATGCTCAATACCTCTATCAGGAGGTCTACCTGGTGGGATTGCACTGAAAACCTTGGTATGTTTGGTTCTGAGTTTTTGTACATCTGGATGGTAAGAAGAAACTGGCTGATCCAAATGTGAAGGCATTAACTTGCATTCAGCTACCCAATCTACCATGTCATGACGAACCAAACGTTCCATTCTTTTGAGTGAAATTTCTTTCACATTGCTGTCCTTGATGGCTTTTAGAACATGTTTCGTGCCATCAACTTTGAATTTCATCTCCATGTCGTTCAAATTAAGTGTGAACTCTCCTATAGCATGAAGCCACTTCATACCGAGAACTATATCAGCTCCTCCCATGTTCACAACATAAAAATCTGCCTTAAACTCATAGTTATTGAGTTTCAAAGGCAATTCTGGAACCATCCTCTCGCAAGTGAGAGTATATCCATCAGCAACCTTGACTCGAATGCCTTCAAACTGCTGAGTTTGAATTCCTCTTTTCTCCACCAAACGTGAGTCAATAAAATTGTGAGTTGCACCTGTATCTAAAAGAGATATGACTCTTTGACCAGCCAAGACCCCACGGAGTCTAAAAGATCCCTCTCTCTGCATGCTGGATAAATGAGCCTCCTTTAACTCAGTTTCTACTACAATTTCAGCCTCATCTTCTGATTCTTCTCCATCTGTATCATAAATTGGAGCTTGCTGATCAGAAAAATCAGTCACTTCTTCTCCCTCATAAAACCACTCCATGTTCCTGTTTTGCCCTTTAGGTTTGAGGGGGCAATCATGATTTTGGTCATAAGGGCCCTTGCAGTAAAAACAAAGTCTCCTCCTACGAAGATCATTCATGGTTTCTCGATCCAAAGGTGCTGTATATTTCTTCTTATGATCAGCATTATCAACTTTTTTCGGATCAGATTTATGTTCATTGTAAGAAGTAGAAGGTTTGGTGCCAAATTGCTTTCGAGGAGTAGTGAGCTCCATGCTGCGAGCTTTCCTCATGGTTTCCTGTAATGTAGGGGGATCAAATGCCTTGATCCATCCTTTCATAGGCTCGAAAAGTCCTTCAATGAAGAGTATGATCAGCCTCCTCTCAGAAATGTCTGTAACCATAACTGACAATCTCTGAAACTCCCCAATATATGACTCCAAACTACCTAGCTGTTTCAGCTGTGCTAGGTCTCTGAAAAATAGCTCGGGATCACGTTTGTCAAACCTCTCTACCAGTCTATCTGTGAACTCCTGGTATGAAGTAATCTGATCATGGTGAAGAGTAGCCATGCCATGAATCCACCAATCATGAGCTACGCCATCAAGGTGAAGTGCTGCAAATCGAATAGCATCTTCCTCGGGCATGGGTCGTAGAGTCAAGAATGTATCTAACTTGCTGATCCAAGCACGTGCTGTAACTCTACCACTACCATCATAGTTTGCCAAGGTGAGTTTATTGGTAGCCTGTCTAAGATCATTGTGCTTGTACCAAGGTCTCCTGTCATTCCTGCTTCTGTTATGTTCTCTCCTCTGGCTCACGAATCTATCAAAGTTAAGGTGCTCCTTAACTCTAGGTGGCAATGCATCCCATTCATCATGCATAACCATGATGTCATCCGCATAGTTAACCTCACCACCCTGTTCAACTTCTTCCTCACCCTCTGCATCATTTCTGGTGAAGGTAGGACATGTTGCTCTCTCAAAAGTGCGAGCTGGAACAATAGGTCTATGGGCTGCGCCATGGATACTGCCCTCATGATCATGCCCTGGATGCTGGCCTCTCTGAAGTGTTAAGTTCTCTACATTTGTGCTGAGTTGCTGGAGAATATTTGCTACTTGTTCTTGACCTGCAACCATACCTCTTAGCACATCTCTAGCTTCTCTATCCTCTTTGTTCATATGAGAACTTTCTCCTTCCCTGTTAGCCATATTATCACAGTCTATTTCCTCCTGTTCATCAAATGGAAATGGTGGAAAAGGATTATGATCACCTCTTTGATTTCTAGGGCCTCCACGAGAGTAGAACTTGTCAAAACCCTCCTGGTGTGACTTCATAAATTTTTTCAAATCCCACAAGCTGGCAGGATCAGAGCTCTGATACCACTGTGATGAGCCTTGCTAGCTCACTGCTCAAACCCCTGTCTTTTTTTTAAGTCTATTTGTGTTTTTTAGTTTTTTAGAGAAATTTTGTAGACAGAAGAGAAGGGGCGCATCATATAAAAGCTCACAAAATGAAAACTTGAGCAAATTTAATCAAACTGGAATTGTAGAAGGTGTTTATTATCATCAACAATGGGTTTAAAACATACAAACATACCCGAAAGCCTCCAGATTTTTTAAATAAGAAATCCGACCAGCATGGTGAAGAACTGACAAAAACTGGAGTAGAGAGTTACAGACTTCAAAGTTTATTCTGAAACTGAAGCCAGAGAGTAACATAGGTAGGGCGCCCAAGTTCATGAAGAGAGATCCTCCAAAAGAAGACGTTTCTCCAAAAAGCCAAAATAAACTTCCTTGCAAGTGCCACGCCCTTTCAAACAAAAAGCACCAAAAACCATCTCTGAAGGTGTGCCCAAACAGCCATGAAGTCTGCCATGGTGAAGGAAGAACAGCAACTAATAAACCCTCTGTTTTTGATGAAGAACACTACAAAAAATCTGTTGAAGCACTGCAGAACTTCTGAAATGAAGCTCTCTCAATCTGCACTAATTCAGCTGATCTTTCACAACTTCACAAGTGCTCACACTGAAGAGATTTCGTTCTCCAATGGTGGATTTGCTGCAAACCTGGTCACAGGCTGAAAGCAAGGGAAAAAACCTCCAAGGCAAAGTTGAAATATTCAAAAAGATGAGTTTCTCATTGCCCAAATCCCTTATAAAGCAAAAGAGGAGAAACCCTAAGAAGGCCGTACATTTTAGGGCTTTAGCTCATTTAAATTTATGAAACTAAACTTAAATCACTTTCTATAGTTTCCCTTTTGATTTTTGGCGCCTCCTTTAAGTGAATAAAGATATAACATTAAAATATTCACTTTAGACTTAATTTAAGTGAAATAAGGATTATAAAGTCAATTTGACTTTATAAAAAGACTTTAAGTTAAAAATTAACTTAAATCACTTAAGTAAGCCTATCTCCCTCAATTCTCAACAGAATTCAATGCCGTCAGAAGCAAAGAAACTCCTGTACTGCCAAGGCCTGCAATGAGCCTATCCACGATCTCAGAAAATGAAATCGACTGAACTCTCCAGAAGGTACCACTGACCCTCTAACCAATCCAGTTAGCCCACAAGGGTCCAAGAAAAGGGCTAACACACTGCATCAGGTGACTGACTAGAGTGGGGACATCACAAATAAAATGCGTTGTTAAAATAAAATGCCTCAGACGATGAATTTGAAGTTGATTGCCTAAGTGAATTTGATCGAATTCTTCGTGAGATGAATCTTCCTGAGTCAGAGATGAATAAAATCAGAGTTCAGAGCTTCAGCTGGTGAAGTGAATTTCTTAAAGAATGCAGTTGAAGTTAATATTTCCAAAAGATGATTTTAGAATACCAAGTGAAGTACACCTTGGCCAGTCAAGATAAATCTTTTGAAATTCTAGAAGGCCAAGATTCCAGACACCAGATGACAAGTGTTGCAGTTGCCAGAAGAGGGAAATTTTAATTCTTGCTGTGAAGTAGTGGAAATTTAATAAGCTGGCTAAAGATAGCTCCTTCTGGAATTCGACTTAACTATATGAGCTGAACTTTGTTTCATTTTTCTCCATCAATTGAAGAAGTTCGATTCTAGCTCTGAAGTGAGGATTGCAGTGCAAGTGAATAGCTGAGTATTGAAGAAGTTCGACTTGAAGTAGAAGAGGATTGTTGAAGCTGAAATTTGAAAAGTCTAAGTGCTGAGAAGTGTTAGAAGTGAAGTTGGCCGATTTTCTCAAAGAGTTGAAGTTGCTGAAGCTTGCTTGAAAAATTTGCTAAGTGTTGAAAGTTCGAAGTAGCTAGAGGAAAAGTTGAGGTTTGCAGATGAAATATAATGTTGTAGCTTCTCAATTTTAGAAGTCAATTGGCAGCCCCATGCTATTTTTTTTTTTTTTCTAAGTTAAATTGTTGATGGTTGTTTGTTATTTTGCAGGATGGCTGAAGTAAGAGCAACTGGCGGAGATAGTAATGTTGCATCTAGGCAGGCTGTTATTAAGAAGTTGAGCAAGTCGTTCCTACCAGAGTCGAAGTTCTCTTTGAAGTTGGGCAAGTTGGCTGACACAAATTTGGGTTCTTTCAACATGGAGGCTTTCAAAAGTCGAATGATGGGAGTTGGCAGCCATCACCCTTCAGTTACTTCGCACAATATTGTTCGGAGTGGGCTGTATGCAGCTAATGGTTTTCTGCCAGCAATTCAGTGTCCAGAGCTGATGATGGAGTGTGCTAGCTGCTACGATCCTAATCACAGGTCTATTGTCTCACCTGATGGTAGATTGTTCGCCAATCTCACGCCTGTAGCTATCGGCGAAGCATTTGGAATTCCATCACACAAGAGGATGATTTATAAGACAAGAGAGCGTGTTGAGCGAATGTATGCTTCAACATTCGAGAGATGTGCCGACGGCCCGACACGATCAACACTCGCTGGATGAACAAGCCCAAGCCCTCTCGCACGAAGTTGCCGAAGCAAATAATATCAAATGATTTGAAGCAGGAGTACTGTGACTTGATCATGATGCTCAGCAGAGTTGGAGGTTGTCCTCAAGCATTTATTTTTTAGCCTTGGATGTTCTATTATATCAACCTTGTGCTGGAAGGAAAAGAGCAAATCAACTGGGTAGTGATGATTAGTGACAATTTGCATGAGCAGCTCCGGAGTTTGAGGAGGACGAAGACTTTTTACATGGGCTCATACATTGTTTACATGTTGGCTCGTATGACAAAGTACAGGGGAATTTCATACAAGGAGCCAATTGGATGTGGCTCTCATCAGTTCAAGATCCATGAGGCTTGTCCACAGCTGCACCTGACAAGCACGTCCAATTACAAGCGAGTCAATGATGCCTTCACCATGCATATAATGAGATCACTTCAGCAAAGGACTAATCACAGGATCTCAAGGGAAGCTCAGGAATTAATAGAAAGGTATGGGTGCTGGTTTATTCAGTTTCCAAAATTTACTTACATCAGGCTGCAAGGGTTTTCTTCATACCCGTATAGATTGCCCAAGTACCCAACAAATAGAATTTTGATGTTAGAAATATCTAGGCAACTTATTGCCTATGATAAGAGAAAGAAGAAGGGAGGACTTGACTTCCCAATCATCATGGGGAATTCAGATGAAGTGTGTCCTTCACTTCAGGCAGCTAGGGAAGCTGAGAATGAGCTTCAATTCTTCCACTTTTCCTATCACACCAGCAAGCAGTATTATGATCCTCACAGGAATATCAGATGGATACTGTCAGAGGATTTTGTGCATAAGGCGAATATTGAGGATTATTGGGTTGATACATCAGATGAGGCTGAAGTTAGAAAAAGGATGTTCTTGAGGCTACCATTGAGCATGATTAGGGAGTGTGAAATTATTCCAGTACCAGACCAGGTGGACGAGGACATGAACGTTCTCCATCCAGATTATGAGGCAGTAAGAGACACGCCACTTCCACTTCCAGATTGGTCGAAGCCAGAGATTGTTGATTTGGACATGCTTTGTATACCAGTCCTGACTTTCACCAGAGCATGGGTTGAAAGGCACGTGAGCAGGTTGAAGAGTAGGTCAATTCCTTTGACTTACAATTTGATGGGAGATCATAGGACGCCGACTGCTAGCAGGAAGAAACAGGTTACCTGAGGTCCAAAATCTCGAAGGAAAGAGCCAGTTCAGCCGGAGCCTCTGAGAGTTGTGGTTGAGTCATCTACGCCATTGGAGACATGTTCTCCAAGCATACAGGAGGTTTCGCTATTTGTTGATCAGAGAAATGTGTTGAATCAGGAGCAGGAATTACATGAGGAAAATCAGCCACCACGAAGAGAATCAGTTGGCCAGAGTGTCAATGCACCTACTAGAGATAATCAGCAGGAAGAAGATGAGGAAACTGCTACTGATACACTTCTAGCGTGAGCTTGAGGCAGCTCTAGAGGATGATGCAGTTTTAGGAGATACTCAACCCATAGAGGCCGATAAGGCTCGCCAGAATGAAATTAGAGAAGAAGTTCGTGAGGAAGAAGCAAGAGATGAGCAGCCGTTTGTTATACAGCTGGTAGTACCTGATTGGCTCAGAGATAGAATGAGAAGGAGCCCCAGTGAAGAGGTTGATCCAGCGGTAGAGATGGAGGAATTTTTTAGTAGGATCAGCGCGCCTCCAACTAAGAAGAGAGCTAGGAAATTTTCGAAGATCTCAACAGATGAGGATGGCTCTCGCACCCTTCACGTGGTTGTGCCAAGAGTTGATTGTGATCGAGATGAGGCTATACCAGAGAATTATATGATCACAACTGTCATAACCCCCTGCTTAATTAATAAATATATAAATTTTGATTATTTGTTTTAATAAATATTATTGTGAAATAATTGTAGTTAGCCGGTATGTATAGGTTGCAAATGAAAGATAAAATGAAATGGTTATTAAAGTGTAAATGAAATGTATAAAATGTTTATTAATAGTCGAATTTAATAAAAATGATAAAATCATAATATAATAAAATCTTTAATATCCATACACTTTATTCTTTCATTTGCAACCTATACATACCGGCTAACTACAATTATTTCACAATAATACTTATTAAAACAAATAATCAAAATTTATATATTTATTAATTAAGCAAAGTGATTACATCAAAAGGGGGGTTATGACAACAACCAAGGTCGCTCCACAGGAGCACAGATAGTTGAGTGTGACAACTCCTATCAGGCGCTTAACGACAGATTGCTCAGGACTGAAGGCAAGTACAAGAAATTGAAGAAGGAACATAAGACTTTGATTGGCTACGTGCAGCATTTGTCTCGTCCTTGCGGGCAGGAGATTCCGGCATTTGAGCTCCCAGCAGAGTTATCTAGGGAATCTGTTAATGGCCTAGAGGATTTGAGGAAGATGGCACAGGAGGCAGACAAATGGGTTGCAGGTGTTCGTGCCGAGACAGAAAAGTTTATAGAAGACCTTGCGCATGCTTATCAGCAATCTTTCGGCATTATGGCACGGATGGAGGCAGTTGATCAGGCCTGGGGTGATGCTCATGTCTATCAATGTAAGGTTATTCAGCGTCTGGAGGCCTTGATGCATACTCCCTTGCAGATGTTGATTGATGGAGGAGTGATTCAGGAGGGTGATAGGTACGATTTTACCAGCTGGTACTCTTCAGTAGTCACAGGACGTGGATTCTTTGATGCAGCACAGGCGGATTCAGCCAGAGTCAAGAAGGCTATGATGAACATTATTGATGGAGTCCTGAACACCTTGGAGGTGATCTTTGCTAGTAGGCTGAATTCTGATGAGGTGACTACTGATGGATTGAGGAGTAGGCTGCCACCTTTCTTTTCGGAGGTGAAGAATTTTGTTCATAACGACTTTGAGAACACATCCACTTTCTCTAGTATTATTCAAAATACTCAGGATGCCTTGGTTGCCTGGAGAAAATCTTGTACACGTCACGGGCAGGCAGTCACAGTATTGGAGTTTCAGCTTGATCACATTCCGCCGATCTCAGTTCAAGAGGTTGAGGTTGTGCTTGCTAGGTTCATTGATTTTGCAGCCAGGGAGAAGGAGAACGGAAACGCACTTCTGGATGATGACCTTCTAGAAGACTGATAGTGGGCATTAATTGCCCTTTGCTATTTTGGGAGTGAGTGGGAATCTTTTGATTCATTTATTGTACCACTCCCCATTCTAGCTGTTTTTAGGGTTAGGGCTGAGGTGGCTTAATCTTAGCCATTCATTTGATTGTAATCTGAGTTGTCCATTGGACTGGGCTATCTATAAAAGGGGCATCCCCCCTCATTTGTAATTCATTAGATATTAGAAATTAGACTAGAGATCAAAGCATAGAATAGAGAGACTTGTAGTGTAGTTATATTAGCTTTGCATAGCATAGTTTGAAGGAGAAGGAAAGTTCTCCCTTTGAAAATTTTGTAAGGAATTGTTGCGAAGACTATCATAATAAAAAGAGTTTCATTGATGGTGAATTTGTCTTTTGTTGTTTGTAGTTAGCGAGATTTCTTCGCCCTTCAACTTCAAGTAGGATTAAAACTAAAGTAATTTTCATTTTCATGCAAGTAGTTAGTTGTGGGTGGTTGTGTTTGATTTAAGTGAGCTTCGTTTAATCCATACCACTAGCAAGCTTACTGATGGTAAGTTTTCCCTGCGTGGTCAACTGGAATAGTTGTCAGACTTAACTTCGATTGTGATTCACATGTTTGTATTCATCGTTTTGATGGTATTTGCATTGTTGAGTCGTAATTTGAACACCTTTCGTTGCTCCTTTGAAGATTGCACCAACCTTGTTGAAGCTGTCCAACGTGAGGCAAGACAAAGTTTGGTTGAAGTTCATTGAAGTCAAGTTCAACGCTTCTTGCACTTAGACTAGGACATAAACTTTCTAATCCCTGCAGCCATTCAATTCAATACATTTCTGGTTAGTTTTAGGAAGCGCGTACCTCATAGCCAAATCATTCGTCTCACGAAAATCCCCTTCCAATCGTTAACCTGTTGTCAGCTGCAAACCTTTTGAACAATTGTGTAAGTCCCCTCGTGTAAACAGCAAATCACAACGAACCGACTAAGGGTATTCCATAGCATTTCGGAACCTTAGACTTGAACATACGAACTTTTTGGCAATCTTAGCGTATGGAATTCTTTGATCAAGAGAGAATAGAGTATCCTTTAGATTACTTTATTCTGCTAATTGGTGCGGTCACAAAAATCACATCAACAACACAACAAAGAGAATGATTCAAGAAAGGACCTCAACATGTATGGCTGAATTTTTTCCTAGTGAAGCAATTGAGTGAAAGAAAATGTAGTAAGACTTCTACAGGTAGTGTATCCTTGTCTTTTAATGCTTTGAGGGTAAAGCATCTCAAAACAATGGAGACACGTTATAAATCTAATAAATTGTTTTCTCATCTATAATCTATGAAGGTATGTCTCCAAATATATGCTTTTTAGTTGTTACCTAATGTATTGTAATCATCTTATCTTTGTACACTCAAATTCTTATATATCATCAAGTATCTATATCTTTGTATATTTATTGTTATTTTTTACTTGTGCCCTCTGCCAAATGGATTTTTTAAAACTCCAAATTGCTTATATTTACCTTTTAAGCTCATAGTTGTGCTCCCCCAAGTTTCAGGGACAGGGACGACAGGGAATGGGGGGAATGTGTTTTTGGTATGGGAGAACTTTTTGGCCATTTTTTAGGGGACGACTATTAAAAAATAGAGAATTTTTCAGAAATATAGAAAAATTTCAAATATTCATAGCATAACATTGATAAAGCATTCATCATAGACATTATATAAGCTTAATACATAACATTAGACTTGAATTGAGATTTCACATGAGAATTGACAAACAAATTAACAAAATTTAAATGCTTTCACTGTCAATGTGCACATATTATGTAAGAACTACAACAAACTGCTCAAAAGTTGCAAGTTTCAACTATAAAATGACAAAAACAATGATAGAGAAAATATATGGCTGTCCCTAATCAACAGATGCAACTGGCAGGTCTGTATCAAAATTGGAGCTCGAGTTTGAATCATTGCCAACATAAGAGGCAGCCTCATGCAATGGAACCCTAACCAATCCCTCTTGTCTCTCTTCCTCATCAATTTGTATAGCATCTTTAAGATCAACATCCCAATGTGGGGCTAGAGTCTGAGATAGTCAAGGGTATGTTGATCCTGTAGCTGCAAGGCACTATGTATAGCCACCAACTTCTCCGATCGTCTAGAGGTAAGGTTGTTCCTCTTGACTGATTGGATGAAGCTATATGTGGACGAATTCCTCTTTGCAACAAAGGAACTAACAACTTGTGAAAGAAGACGAATGGCAAGTACTCTCAACTCTAGTGCATCCTTGCAATGCCAAATCCACCATCCAATAGGGCCGATTTGAGCTAATATAGCTCTATCCAACCTCACCTCTAGTTTTCTAAAGGTTGGACCATGGAGATTGATAATGCAAGCCACTATGTGTGAAGTAAAGTGGATTCCTCTTCAATATACATTTTTTAAAAGGTCTTTCATGAGCCCTTCTTTCACCTCTTCATCATGAGATGGAGGCACTCTTCTAGGCTTAGCTACATACCATTTGGGATTTAAAGCATAGGCTGTCATATGAAGTGAGGTGTTCATAGTGTTCCATGTCAAGTCACAATGGGCCTAAGATGCTCCTCGTAAAATCCCAAAGTAGGGTCCCTATATGAATCGCTTGCTTCATTTTCCCAAGCATGCTATCAAAGGTCTCATTAATCTCTCCAATGCTAGGAGAGTTCGTATCAGCATATCTTATTACTCACACAATAGGCTCAATGAAAGAGCAAACATATCTGCAAGTGCAAACAAGTTACAAAATTTAAAATCTTCAAAAAACATGAAAATATTTTAATTTTACAAGTTAGAAACATTAATAAATTAACATTTTAAAGATTAAATAATAAAATCAGCAATTTTCTTACCTCATTGTGGACCACCAATCATCATCAAGGGGTTTTTGTTTCACACTTCTTCCTACTAGTGTGCTTGCCTTTGACCATCTACCCCACTTTGAATTAACCACCATTAATTGCAAAGCCTCCTGGACCTCAAGCATCCTCTAACAAAATGAAATAGTTGGCATATCTGGTATCCATAGGCTTGAGGAATTACTTCCTTGAAAAAGTCTTGAACAAAGCAAGTGAAGTGTGATGGTTGTAAATTAAAATCTGCACATCTCTAGCCTTTGACACCACTGCCTTCACCCAATTGTCTTCCCAATGTCCTTCAATTTATTGTTCAATGCATGAACACAACATGTGGTCCTAAAAATATGCTTATAAGTACCCTCCACCATCAAGCCAACTAACTTACATGCACAAGCTGAACCAGTCACTACCTACACAACATTAGAGGCTCCATCCTCTTCTATGGCATCTTTCAAAATTTGAAATTGGAAGTTTGCATCCTTCATTTTCCCTAAACAATCAATAGGTCTAAAACAAGAGCCAGCTGAACTTGTGACAATAATATTGATGAGTGGCTGATATTTGATATTGGTCCACCCATCCCTTATCTAAGATTGTCTCTTCTCTTCCATCAACACACTCACCTTGGAATATTCTCAATCAAGGAGGGTGGTGCATAGCTTATGTCTCTAGTTGGGACAAATGAAGGACTGAAAGCTATCACATCTTTGAACATTTGTTTAAAATAGTGTAAGCGTGCCACATGAATTGGTGTGGCATGAGCATAAAAAAACATAGCAATAGAAGAATCAGCCACATCTCATGATTGTATGTTAAACATTTCTGCAACACTAGAAGCTCTTTTCTTTCCTCTAGTAGAAGTAGAAGTACAATCTTCTTTCCCTTGAACTCCAACATCCAATGATCCTGTAGGCAATGACACACTAAGCTGCAAACTCTCCCATGGAATTCCTTTCTTTCTTGCCTCTTCCTCCATATGCAATCTAGTTGCCTCAATCTTCTTAGTTGGAGTTATTGTTTCACAACCTTTCACCCCTTGACGACCTATCCACAAAATATGACAATAAACTTTTGTATATCTGCCCCTATATTCATTTTTGCACAAATGGCATCCGCATAACTATGCTATACTACCCCCTAAATATTTTTTCTTATCCTTATCAATTCGTGATGCAAATTGTAAGAGGTTTCTTGGGGTTAAATGGGCTTTTTGCATAGGTTTTGAGGAGTTCGGAAGGACATTCAAATGGGTTTGTACTTGCTAGCCCTGCTACACTCCCACTCCCTGAAGAACCCCCAATGGCTACCATACTTCTATGAGTTCTAGCTCTACTTTTTTGTATTTGAACTTCAACCTCATCACTATCACTACTCTCACTACTAATTGTTTCTTTTGCTAAGAATTTAAAAGAGAGCTACAAGTTCAAATGAAAGAAAAAATAAAATCACAATGTCCTTCAAATATGTTAAAAAAATTGAAAAAAACTTTAAAAAATGCAAAACAAATGTAAGATGAATTTACCTCTAATGTACTAAATTTGATGCCCTAATCACCTCTTTCAATTGTTGTTCTCTCCTCTTTCAACTACTGCTCTTCTCTTGCTTCTCTTCAACACAAGTTTGCAAATGTTAAAATGAGAACTTTTTTCTTTTTTGTTGTTTTAATAGGTGAATTAGGTTTAGTTTTTGTTTAAAGGGGTGGGGGGTTCCTTGTGGGCCCACCCATCCCTTTTTTTATTTAAAAATGTGTTGGGTTGTAGGGGACAGCTAACTGTCCTAGGGATGCTTGGACATCCCTTGGCCATCCCAGGGATGGCTAGTCATCCCTTGTGTTGGAAGAATGACTAGGTTATCTATATGTTGTCATTGATGTCACCATGTTGGTAGTTTGGTCCGGTACTCTATACCGGTGCGTATGACTGTCTTATCTTCTTCGGTAGCTGATCTGGTATTTTTGGTTGCCCCTCCAGTATTCTAGTCTGCATTTCTCCACATTTGACAATTGCTGATTGCGGTTTTGGGAAACTACTTATGGATGTTAAAGGCATGCATGATCAGGTTATTTCGTGCTCATACAATGAAGTGATATTATCCTGTTGGTTGCGTTGAAGACTATTCCTAGCCGACTTGTTAAGATAATTTTGATATGATATCAAAACTTATGTGAGATCTATTTCTTGGTCCGAGCCGAAACAATGTATCATGCTAACGGTCGAATTGCATGTTGAAAATATTTTGTGGAGCTGATAGTTGATATCCTTTATAATGAATTGCATCTCATTAGGCCGACCTAATTGGTGCTTGTGATGAAGATCAGATATATATATAAGTATATGGCGAACAGTTTTAGAGTGAGAGTAACGAAGAGAAGTGTGTGTAGACAGCAGAGAAGAGATAGAAGAAATATTGAGCGAGTAATGAGTGTGAAGGTGTAATCAGAAAGGTAGTGTTAATGTGTTTTTCGTGACCGCACCAACGCAGAATAAAGTCGCCAACGGCTTCCCTATTCTCTCTTGATCAAAGTATCCAGCACGCTAAGATTGCGAGAGAGTTCGTGTGTTCAACTCCAAGGTTCCTTTAATGCGAATAGGCTCAGTTGGCTCAATGTGATTTGCTGGTATTTCAAGGGGACTTACGGAATTGTTCGGCAGCGGAGAAGGGAATTCAAATGCTCGAAAGATTTGTCTATGAAGTTCGGGTTTCCTATTCTAACCAGAAAATACTGAATTGAAATGGGGTAGGGTTCAGAGAGTCTAAATCTATTCTAAGGCGTGGGATATGGAGCTCAACTTCAGCAAACTTCTAACCGGACTTCGCTTTGCCTCGCATCGGACAGCTTCCACGGAGTCGGTGCAATCTTCAAGGGAGATGACTAAAGATGTTCAAACCACCACTTGACATGAAGATACCATCACAACGACGCATACCATCATTCAAACTGTGATTGAAGTTAAGTGCATGATATTCCAGTTGACCACACAAGGCGCATTCACCATCAGCAAATACACTAGTGGTATGGATAGACGAAGTTGCTTAGATCAAACACCACATTCCACAATTACTATCCTCTACTTGCATGAAATGAAACTTATTCTACTTTAAGTCACTACTTGAATCAGAAGGACGAAGAAACCTTGCTAGCTACTCACAACAAAGACGAAGTTCACCATCAATGAAAAACTCTTTTATTGAGAGAGTGTTCACAACAATTTCTTACAAAGTTTTCAAAGGGAAAACTTTCCCTCTTCTTCAAACTACACTATCAACCTATACTAAGCTACTCTAAGCTATCACCTAGTTGTCTCTCTACTCCGACTTCTACTCTAATTCTACTGTCTAATGAGTTACAAATGAGGGGGACTCCCCCTTTATATAGCTAGCCAAGTCCCAAAAGACGGCTAGGGTTACAATCGGTGGATGGCCCAGATTGTGCCACCTCAGCCCTAAACAAGATTTTCCCTAAAACCGCCACCAAGAGGAGTGGGGTAATAAATGAGCCATAATGTCCACCATCATCCTTCTAGAAGATTCCATTTGTAGACGCGTTCACACTGTTCTCGATCTTCTTCTTGACATTGTTCTTCAACTCCTTTGTCACTTGAGCTAACACTTAGCCAATTTCTTGCAACTTTTTCTTCCTTCATGTGAAACTTATAACTTTATCTTCCTCTGAAGGTTGTAATATCATCGTGCTTCCACTTCAAGTCATTGTGTTCTGGCTTCAACATTTCTCCTGCAAAACAAGCAAGGAGAAGAGAATTAGAACATTTCATAATATAAATTCAACTACTTACCTGATTTTCACGCTCTAACTTCCAAGCGTCAACTGCCTTCACTAGCCAGCTTCGCGTTCAAATTCTTCATGCCTTAGCCAAATTTCCAACCTATCTTGTATTCTGCCTGGCATACTTCACTTCGATATTTCATTCAACTCAGACTCGAGAAAAATGCTTTCATCAGGAACTCGATCAAAAATCATCTAGACGATCATTTTTCAGGTTCATCTGCCAAGGCGAATTTTATCTTGAAAACACATTTTCTTCCCTGCCTTAGAAAATTTTCTCAAATTTTCCTTAGGAAATTCATCAACCTGGTGCCCATTTAAAATCTTTACCTCGGGATCATCGGCAAGCTGTGGAAGATCTTAAAATCCATTCCCCATTGATAATCTTCAATACCCAGAAGAGAATTTTCCCCAGAACGCTTCGAATCCATGGGTCCCCAACGAACGGGTTCATTTAATTTTCTTGAATTTTGGAACCTTAGAAAATATTCTTTCATCAAATTTATTTCATTTCTTCACCCTAGAGCGTATTTCTTTACTCTGACTTGAAAACTTTTATCAACCCCGTGAAGCTGGCAGTCACTGACTTCACCTGTGGCAACTCTGCTCATGTTTCAGGAAAATTCCATCACCTCTCCAGACTTAGGCATTTTTCTAAGGGAGAACATTTGTGCCTTAGAAAATTTTAAATCACTTTGAAAATTTTGCCTTAGAAAAATTTATTTGCTCACTCGCCGGTGTTGGGAAATTTCAACTTCACTTAGAAAAATTTTATCCATGCCTGGCACACTTTTATTGCTCACTTCACTCCATATTTGAAAATATTTATTTAAAAACCCAACGCCTAGGCAAATTCTCCAACACTTAGAAAATATTTTATTCTTACTTGAGGCGCCTAGCACACTTAGCATTTTATTTCACACCTTGGAATATTTTCTAACACACGCCTCACACATTCACTTCACCACGCCTAGCATCTTGCTTCACACGCCTCAGGAAAGACTCTAACACTTTACCACCTTAGGCGCCTAGCACTTTGAGGAGAATTAAAAACCACGCCCAATATTTACCATGCTTCGGAGCATCTTTCACCTTGTTCACCACCTTGCATTTACTATTTACACCTCAACTTGGGCGCATTTCAGCTTGGCAAGAGGATGACCTTTGAACTTCCGCTTTTTGTCTTCACTTGAGCTAGTTTGGGCGCATTTTGCCCCTTGAGGAGGACGAACTCCTTTGACTTGTTGACCCTCTTCTAACTTGAGCGCATTTTTGTGTAGGTGGAGGATAAAGAACTTTGACTTGTTTGACTCATTCTTCTCTTGGGCGCATTTAGACATAGCTGGTGGATAAACTTTTTCCAACGCCTTTGGGTGACTCTTCACCTTCCATTTTTTTGTCCTTACATGCATGTATTTGGGCGCATTTTGCCCCTTGAGGAGGATGAAAGTTGTTGACTGCTTTGACTTCCTTGCAACTTGGGCGCATTTCACCCCCTGAGGAGGATGGAACTTGAAGTATGGGCGCATTTAGGCAAGGGTGAAGGATAAACTCTCATACTTAGAATTTTTTGGGCATCTTGCTAGCATGTGGGCGCATTTAGCCTATGCTGAAGGATGAGACACTTTGACTTTTCCTTGACTTTCTTGTGAGTGGGCGCATTTTACTAGTGGAGGAGGATAAAGTTTTATACTTAGAACAATTTTGCTATCAACCCTCTTCCTTGGGCGCATTTCACCATAGGAGGTGGATGAAATTTATACTTAGAATTTTTTTTCTTGAACATCTTTGCTTCTTCATCAAGCAGGGCGCATTTTGCCCAGGCAGGAGGATGAGACACTTGAGTTATAAAATTTTGGCATCTGGTGCTTGAGGGCGCATTTTTAGGTAGCTGCAGGATGAAGTCCCATACTTAGCCATTTTTCTTGACCTCTGCCAGTCTGCTTCATGTCCTGCTATTTATAGTAAGTCCCCTGATTTCTGCATCTCTGAAGCTCAGAACGATTTGAAACTTTAAACACTGCATCCTCATGACCTTGCTGCCTTGTCGACACTGCCATTTTTAATCACCCTGCTATTTTTAGCCCATTTCTGAAGGTGGTTTACTATAAATAGTAACCTCATGTTTCTGATAGCTCCACTGCTCCGATTGATCTGAAATTTTAATGAGGCACTCCTCACCACGTGACCTGTTGGTGACACTGGCGCATGCACTTGATTTACTATTTTTAGCCAGTTTCCAATCTGACTTACTATAAATAGTAAGTGCTCCGTTTGACTTGAAATTTCACCAGCAGATAGCTTGAAGGATGATCGCGGTGGTTTACACCGGTTTTCAAAAATTTTGACTTTTGACGCCTCTTTTTGGGTCCCGAAGCTGGAAACCCTAATTCGCTCTGCATGCGTATCAAAAGATCTCTATTTCTCTTCGTTTCTGTGGCATTGCGATCAGCTCATGATTCTAAACTGCTGGGAAGCGGCTGCCGGGACACACCTGCTAAAAATAGCAAGTTCCTTACTGAGTGGTCATCTTCGTTTGCATGTCATACCATCGCGAAGCTCTCGAAAAACCCATCAGGAATCACCCGACATGCAAAAGAAACCCTGACATGCAAACCCTAAAAATAGCTTCGGAAGACTGAATTCTGAAAGTGATCGTCTCGTCTTGCATGTTACATCATTGCAAAGGTCTCGAAAAACCCAGAAGGAATATCCAGACATGCAAAGAAAAACTCTGCATCTGAACCCTGAAATTTGTCCCGGAAGTCGGACCGCTAAAAATAGTAAGTTGTCTGTTTCAGCTCAAATTTAACCTGTGAGTAGCTTGATATGCTCTGAATGCCGTGTGACTGTCGGAATCTCAAAATAGCTGACAGATTGCCTGGAATTTCATACTTACTAAAAATAGTATCTCAGAATTCGATGAAATCTCGCTAAGAGCCTGCTGGAAGCACACTGATAACAATGTTAAGCTCAATTTTCAATATATTGACCCTATTCGACCTCAAACTGACCAGGAAGACTCAAACCCTAATTCTCAGACTTGGTCAATTTCATGCTTAAACTCGATGACGGGCACAACCCAGAAAGATAGACAGCAGAAAGAGAGACAACAACCAAAATCAAACCAAAAGTAAAGCCAAAATTAGGGGGTCCCCATTTGCAATGGGGCAATGTGTGAAAAAACGTCACAACAGGTAGCAGTTGTGAGCATCTCCGGAATTGTATCAACACATGATAGGTGCATCTTTCCAGTTCATCTTTGGGCTATAAAGCCTTATTCTATTTTTTGTATAATCCTTTGTAGGCAATGAGCCTCTCTATTGGACAGTGAGTTCCTTTTGTAGGGAGTGAGCCTTTGTACTTGGACAGTGAGTCCTCCTTTTGGCAGTGAGCCTCTTTTGAAAATACTATATAGTGTGAGTTAACCCTCACCGTGGTTTTCCCTTATTGGGTTTTCCACGTAAAAATCTAGTGTTCATTGTGTTGATTTACTTTTTGTTATTTATGTTTCATGCTTATATTTAATAACAGAATAGTGTGGTTGAAGATTTGATAAGTGATAAAGATTTAAGGTTAAATTTGTGTGACAACTGACTCACCCCCCCCCTCAGTTGTCCTGCGCCTATTTAACAATTGGTATCAGAGCTTGTGGTTCCTTGTGTAGAAGCTTAACTACTTGAGGAGGATCCTGAAGGCTGGTTGAATGGATGATAAAGGAGAGCTCCGGACTACTCTTGAAGATCTTGACAAAGTGGAAAGAGAAAATAGAGATCTGAAAGAGAATGTTGATGAACCAAATGAATGTGTTCAGAAATTGAAGGAACAGTTGAAAAAATTTAAGGAAAGACACAGAGAAGTAAGTGAACAGCTGAAACAAGAGATAATTGGACTGAAAGTGATAGAAGACAAGAAGAGGATTGAAGAATGTCTGAATACAATGGTGCAAAACAAGTCTAATGAATGTTCTAGACTCAAGCAGGAGATAGTAAACTTAAGGGTGGATCTTCAGAAGGATAAACTATATGAAAGTAATTTCAGATCTAGCTCTGGTAAACTTGAAGAATTGTTTGCAGGACAAAAACCATGTAAAGACAAAGGTGGCTTAGGAGTTGATGCCGGTGAAAGTTCTAAAGATGTGAAGAAGAATCAAGGCAAGAGGAAGCAGAGAATAAATTTTGCAAGAAGACCGCCTGTGAGACAGCCAAATGCACAGAGGTACCCCTCTTTGATGGTGTTTTCTTTTCTTGTAACAAATATGGTCATAAAGCAACTGAATGCAGGAGCAGAATGAACCGGTTTTCTGGTTCTCTTTCCGAAAGATGTTTTGAATGTGGGAAGTTTTGTAATGTCCCCAACTCAAGCCTGATATTTTCAGTGACCGTTGGCCTATTCCGGAGACCCGTAGGCTAGTCGGAAGGTAAAATTAGGGTTTCCTATTTTTAAGGAAGTTCTTGCTCGGAGTGGGTTGTTTCAATGGCGGATTCTTTCTGGGTTTTCAAAGAGCTTCGCAGTGGTATGTTCTTCTGGGCATTCTGAGCATCTTCGGGAATTTACTATTTTTAGTAAATTCTATTTTGGGCAGTAAACAGGTTGGTCTCAGGCTGTTGACTTTCCTCTTTAGCTGTTTCAATTGGCATATTCAGATTCTGGCCTCGGGATACAGTTTGAGGTGATAAGTTGAATTATTTTAAAGAAGTTATGTTTAATGTTATATTTTAACATTGACCCTTGGCCTAGCAACTTTACTTTAAGTTGTGTTTAAAAGAGGTTCTTTATGGGTGGGCGCCTCATTAAAGGAATTGATTATAATTCTTATTAAAAGAATTATTCCCCAAGCAAAAGTGGACGCCAACTTCAATGAAGGAATAATTTAATATTTAAAAGTCAAAAATTGCAGCTTGAAGGAAAGGACGCCATTGGTTGAAGGATTAGGGTTTGACTCTTAAGAGAAGGTTAGGGTTTCGAGAAGAGTCAACCGAAAATTATAAAAGGAAGACTTTGATCCTCAATTCATTATCTTTTGTCTACAGGAATGTTATGCTGCCAGATTGGCTTTGGGATCGCTTCGAGGAATGAAGGCCTCCTAGCTCGGGCATCGCTTCTTGCTTGCAATATAGCGACTAGTGGTGATTTAGTCTAGTTTGTGAGTTTTCTTTGAGTTGTGTGCATTGTAATCAGCTTGTGGCTGTCTAGATCAGATTATAGCATATTAGTTAATTTCTGGAAATTGCATTTTAAGCTACAGCAGATCCGTGTTTTCATTTGTAAATCAGAAAACAAAAATAATCTCGTTCTGGGTATTGTGTTATTGCATCTTATTGGTAAGGGCGCCCCTTCATGAATATTTGCAGATTTTAATACGAAGCTTATGATTTTATAATGCAAATCCGTCATTCCTTGAAGGCCAAACTTTCTAGAGTGCATTGGGATTCGTGTCAGTAATTAATAACCATTTTTAGATGCCATTTCTTATTACTAAGTTAGGCGCCATCATTTTGAGGGTCTATTGCATCAGATTTGAGATCATTTGGGTGAGAAATGAGAGAGTTATGAGCATATGAGTAAATTCATAGGTTGCTGGTTTTATGACAAAAAGTGCAGATTTGTATGACAGTTTAAGAAATCTGCATCTTCCTTATCTGGTTGGTGTTGAGATTTCATTGTATACTTTGCAGAAGCTTCCTTGTTGAATGCATCATTTGAAAGAGCATCTTAAGTCTTGATATTGCAGGCAATGACATCTTTGTAAGCTGGCAGTAGTACTGACCAGTTGTTCTTATTATTGCTCATCGTTATTGTAATACTTATTCTTCCTTCAGTTCTTGTTGTAATAGATAAATCTCCGCCCTATGGTAGCTACTCTCCCATTCTGGGTTAGCAAGCACATTCTGGGTGTTGAGTGTTTTCAGCTTTCAGCATTTCTCTTTCAAGCATTGTTATTGTAATCACTCCGTCATATGGTCGCCCCTCACTCCGCATTGGATTGGGTAGCACATACTTGACGTTGAGTTCCCTTTCAGTATTTAGAGTAGAAGATCCTCTGACCATATGCTCGCCATCATCGGCGCCATTCTTGGTTAGAGTTGCTTTTTGCATAAGCAGTTTGATTCAGATCCTCTGACCAATGCTCACACCTTGCCCACATCGGGATCCTGGTGTACATACTGGTTAGAGTTGCTTCAGTACGTTTTGGTTTATCATCTAACCTTAACGGGTGCTTGTAATTTGAAAGTGTCTCAAAAAAATCGAAAAAATTTGGCTCGGAATATTTCAAGTTTGGACACAAGGCTACAGAATGCAGATCTCAAGTGAGTATGTTCAGTTGGGTAATGAGGAACAGGTTTAATGAAGGCAGAATGAATCAATTCTTTAATGGCTACTGCTATAACTGCAATAAATTTGGACACAGAGCAAATCAGTTTAGATTGAGGAATAATGGAGGACAGTCTAATCAAAATGGTGTGATCTGTTATAACTGCAATAAACCTGGACATGTATCTAAAATTTGCAAGAATAAGAAAGAACAAAAGTCTACTCCGGAAGAGAAGAGTGAACCGGTAAAGAAGATTGACAAAGAAGAGATGAAGCAAGAAATGAATAAGGTATGGAAGAAGAAAGAAGAAGAAAAACTTGAGACTCCTGATGTGTCTGTACCCTCATCCGGTACAGATGACTTATTTGAAATTTAGACCTACCATGGTCTTAGGGGGAGCATTATCAGAAAATCATAAAAACTCCCTGGAAGAATGGCGTGTCAGAGGCTGGCACGTGGTTGAAATGTGAAGAATGTTCATTCAGAGGTTTTGGAAAAGGAACCGGAGAAAAATACGCTGGTATAAGGATTTGTGGATTGAATTAGGTTTTTTTGTGCTAAATGAAGTATGTGTTTAGTAGCTTTTTGTGTTTGCCGCATTTAATGCTCTTAGGGAAAGCTCGACAATGGTTAAATAAATTTATGATTTTTTTTTTGGTTAATTGTGCATCTGAAGTCTTTGGAAGGTGCTCTGAAGAAATCTTGAGGCGTGCTCGAAGTCTTTCTGAAGGGAATTCGAAGTTTGATTCAGGTAATCTGGAAACCTTTTTTTTCTAATTGCAAAAGGAAAGAAGAAAAGCGAAGAAGTATCGCAAGCAAAGCAATGGACGGTGGTTTGTGTGTTGTTACCTCTCTGAAGCTGAAAAGGGTTGAGGTAGAAGAATACGATCATAGGAAAATGAAAGGAATTGAACTAGGGTTGAGCGAAGTCGAACTACAAAATATAAAAACCCTAGGGATGGATTTATGGAGTGAATTTCCGTGGATTATAGATAAAGAGGTTATCTTGTTTTTGTTGAACTATGTTAAGGATGGAAGCATTGTTTTGGACAAACCCTATTTGATTTCGAAGGAAGCAATCAAAGCAATCACTAGATTATGCAGCATTGGAGAACTCCCTGGAAAGAAAACTGTGAAGTATAAAGATGTGGTGGAGCTAACTAGCATCGACAGAGATCTTAGAGCACTATTGATTGATACACTTGTTGACACGGCTGTTAGGTATGTTTTGTATGGTATCTCATACAAAATTTATTTCAGAAACCGTGAAAGCTCAACTTCAACTATTGTCGTACATATTGCCCACATGATGGTCAAGGAGAACAGACAGTTTGATTTATGTAGCTTGCTACTTGAGAATTTGCTTGAAAATGTTCGAATGTCATTGGTCGAGAATTATCCCTTTCGTTTTGGATCCTTGCTGATATGTCTGGTGTTTTACTTTCTGAATTCTCTACCAGGAAAAGATAATGTGATGTGGGAATCTGGTATCCCTATTGGAAAGCAAATTTACAAATATCTAGAGTCTTTGGAAGATAATGTGAATATGTGCAAATCATATTTCTCATCTTTGCGAACAAACCCTTACTCTGGTATATCTGCATCAAGTTGATTTGAAGTGGGTTCTTCCTCCCGAAAAAGAGAAATGGAGGTTGTTATTTGTGATTCCCCTCCGGAATCGAAAAGGAGAAAAGAGATAACTGAAGATATCATTGACATTTCGGATGAAAAGGAGAAAGAGTCTCTGACTGGCACTAAATCACTTGATCCTAGTGACATCTAGTCTATGATAGTTGAAGGAAAAATGAAGAAGATTGGTGAATTGTGGAGTGTTGCCTCGCCTATTGACAAACTGAAAATCGATGATGCTCTGGTAGACTATCTACTTCGGAAAGGAATTGAAGTATTTGTTGTTTCTGATTTCTTGCCAAAAAATCTAATTGAGATTGTTGAAGAAAGGATGTTGCAAAGAGGTCTGAAAGGACATAAGATGGGAATCTTGGTTGAAAGGAGATGTAAAAAGGCTATGCAGAGATTCTCTAGATTGATTGGAAGTTTTTTGAAGCTTTTTGGAAATCTTTTGAAATTTTGATGTCACCATGTTTACACTCGTTTTTGGCGCCCTATGCCATTGATGTCAAACGGGGAGAGTGTTGGAGATAGTGGAGAAAGTTAAAAGTTTATTTGAGGGAAGAAGGAGAATTTTTTTTACATGTTGCCATCAATGACAAAGGGGGAGATTTTTGGAAGAATGACTAGGTTATCTATATGTTGTCATTGATGTCACCATGTTGGTAGTTTGGTCCAATACTCTATACCGATGCGTATGACTGTCTTATCTTCTCTGGTGGCTGATCCAGTATTTTTGGTTGCCCCTCTGGTATTCTAGTCCGCATTTCTCCACATTTGACAATTGCTGATTGCGGTTTTGGGAAACTACTTATGGATGTTAAAGGCATGCATGATCAGGTTATTTCGTGTTTTCGTGCTCATACAATGAAGTGACATTATTTTGTTGGTTGCGTTGAAGACTATTCCTGGACGACTTGTTAAGATAATTTTGAAATGATATCAAAAACTTATGTGAGATCTATTTCTTGGTCCGAACCGACACAATGTATCATGCTAACGGTCAAATTGCATGTTGAAAATATTTTGTGTAGCCGACAGTTAATATCCTTTATAATGAATTGCATCTAATTAGGCCGACCTAATTGGTGCTTGTGATGAAGATTGGATATATATATAAGTATATGGCGAACAGTTTTAGAGCGAGAGTAGCGAAGAGTAATGAGTGTGAAGGTGTAATCAGAAAGGCAGCAGTTGTGAGCATCTTCGGAACTGTATTAGCACATGAGAGGTGCATCTTTCCAATTCATCTTTGGGTTGTAAAGCCTTATTCTATTTTTTGTATAATCCTCTGTAGGCAGTGAACCTCTCTGTTGGATAGTGAGTCCCTTTTGTAGGCAGTGAGCCTTTGTACTTGGACAGCGAGTCCTTTGGTAGTGAGCCTCTTTTGAAAATACTATATAGTGTGAGTTAACCCTCACCGTGGTTTTTCTCTTATTGGGTTTTTCACGTAAAAATCTAGTGTTCATCGTGTTGATTTACTTTCTATTATTTATGTTTCGTACTTATATTTAATAATAGAATAGTGTGGTTGAAGATTTGATAAGTGATAAAGATTTAAGGTTAAATTTGTGTGACAACTAATTCACCCCCCCTGTCTCAGTTGTCCTGCGCCTGTTTAACACCTTGCACATTGAGGGGCGTTTTGGAAAAAAAATTGAAAAAAAGGCAAGAAAAGGGGAGGGGGACATTTCCTAGGTGTCTCGGAAATATCCCGTATAGGAAATGAGGCTTATAGGGCAAGGAATGTGTCCCCAAGGAGCACTGGCTCGTAGTTTTTTGAAATTCAAAGTCGACCCTCTTCTAGCTCATCCCATTTAGAATTAACAATTCTCCAAAGTATCTAGAACACCCTATTTGGGTCTATATAATTTTCATTTCCATCACAAAGATACCCATAATAGTGGTCAAAATTTGAATCTAAAGGGAATTGAACAAATTCTGCTTAATGTGGCTAACCCATATGCATTTTCTCTCTATGCAGGTGTAATGTCCCCATTTTGGCCATACGCTCTTCTATGACTGATAGCCTATTTCCGGAAATCCGTAGGTTGATCAGAAGTGAAATTAGGGTTTCCTTCGCTTGGTGGTTTTTGGCATTTCTCTGAATTTACTATTTTTAGTAAGTTCTAATTTTGGCAGTGGTCTAGTTGGCAGCACTTCAGTGAGTTCTCTTTTGTTGGAGCAATTGAGTTATTTTGGTTTTGGCTTTAGAAGAGCAATTTTTGGAGAAAATAATTGATTTCAAGGCATTAATGTTATATTTTAAAATTGACCCCTTGGCAGCCTACTCGAAGTTGTTTTAAAAGGTGGACATGAAGGGGGACGCCACATGAAGAGAATATTTAATATTTTCTAAAGTTATTTTATGCCTTGAAGTTGGACACCATATTGAGAGGAAATAAAGTGTTTTCAAATTTAAATTATTTCAAAAAAGGAGTTTAGGTGTCCCATTTCTTGGAGGGAGTTATGGAATTTGAAAAGTCACCTCCAATTCTATAAAAGAGAGAGTTTGCTCCAACATTTCTCATCCATTGTTTATGCTAAGGTCTTGCTGTCAAAATGACATTGTGAATTTGGCTTCAAGGAATGCTGACCTCCTAGCATTTGTCCAATTTTGTGTTTGAAAGATAACACCTAGTTGGTTTATTGCTGTTTCTCATTCAGACTAGCAGATTTGGGCTTCAAAGTGGAGAATTTTGGTGATGTTTTTTAGTTTTGTGTTGGTATTTCTACAGCTGAAAGTGATTTTTGTTAGCAACTTTTTGAGCAAATTTAATCTCGTTCTGGGTACTGATGCTTTGTGATTCTAGACCAAGGGCAACCCTTCCCACAGAAGATTGGAATTTAATTTGAAGTATTTTATTTTATCTTGCAAAATCGCCCCTTTCAACAGGCCATACCATTTCAAGAGGGCATTGAAGTTTGTGATAAATTATTGGTGGAGTTTTGATGCAATTTTGCCATTGCATATTGGGCGCCTATCCTCCAGAGAGTCATTGCAATTCGTTTCATTCCATTTGGAGGTATTTTGAAGTAGTTGTGAGCATTTCATTAATTTACAGTTTGTTGGTTGATCATTTTCAGTTTGCTGGTTATTATTATCAGACCTCTAGAAGTTCAGATTTTGGTTATGTTTCCAGCATTTGAGAGATAATTTATTGTGGTGATCATCTTCTATCAATTGTGCTTTGATTCTATTGTAAATCTCTTGTAATTTGCAGCTGTTATTTATATTGTAAGACTGTAAACAGTAGTACTGTTTCAGTCATTTTAATTGCTGCATATTCTTGTGTTTAATTTCACATTTGTAACCCCTGGATGGTTTACCGCCAATGTAGAGAAAAAACAATTTAATCTCTCTTTATTTACCCAATGAAAAGTGGCGAATTCCCACAGTGAGTGGATGCCCGTTAAGGATGAATTGCTTTGAATTGTAATGTTTTCCCCCCACTAATTAAGTGGTAGCATGGAAATTCTTATGGCTAGTTCACTGCCTATTTGTAATCAGTTGTAATTCAATTTTCAGTTTGTAGCTTAGTTTCTTCCGCCATATGCTATCACCTCGCCTTCTAAAGGATCTTGGTGAACATTCTTGGCGTTGAGTTCATTCAATTTGATCAATTTTTGGAAGCTAACGCTAATCTCTTGGCGGATTGATGTTTGTGTTATGAAATTTCAAAGAAAAATTTGGTTGGCATATTTCAGTGGTATCAGAGCAAAAGTTCCTGCCATCCTGTTGGGGAAAACAGAAAAATTAGTGTTGCCACAATGGACATCAGCAGATTTGCCGAACAATTCATGAGGGAATGTGAACATGATGCTTCCATATTCTGTGCAGAATATCAGAGTATGTCAAATGAGTTCAAGAATGATGTTTCTTTTGACTGGTACTTGAATTGTGTGTTGATTAGGAATCCTGGAAAAGTGGGTGTGGTCAATTACATCAAGAAAAAAATTATAAGAGAAGCAGAATTTGCCATGGTTGAAGAATCGAGGAAGGAAGAAGCAAAAGGATCTGTTTGTGGTTTGCAGCCCACAAGTAAGCAAATTGAAGAGAAAAATCAATCAATTAGTGGTGAAGAAGACACAAGCAAGGTGCACATTTTGGTTCAAAATAGTGCGCTTGACGAAAATACCTTGGCAAATGAGGAGATTAAGATAGACTCCCAAAATACATCCGTAGACTTGCATGAGATGGGAAATAATGAAGATTGTTTGGGTATGAAGAACATAACAGCAATCTTGAGTCCTAATAAGGATTCAACTAATGAAGATCTCGAGACAAATGGCTTCACAGAAGATGATGGAAGTACTATTGTGTGAGATGAGTTCGTTGAAGAAGAGCAAGATGAAGAAGATACTGATGGTGTCTTTGAACCAGCTTATGATCATTACCATGGTGATGATGTTGGTGGTGATTCCAATGTGTTTATAACTCTTCTTGTTGAGGATTTGGTGAAAAATTATTCCCCTCTTGCTGCTGTTCAAACCTCTCAAGAGTTTTCACAAGATAAACTTTTGACAAGTAGCCAAGAAGACCTCTTTGGTATTCATTGGGCTGCTAATGAAGAAATCAGCAACATACTTATTCATGATGGGTTTGTTGAAGATAAAAATGATAAAGTAATCAAAGCAGCAAGCTTTGATGACTCTTATTTCCAGTGTGATGATGGTGGCAAAGGCGGTATTGAGCTTGATCATCAAACTAAGCTCTTGGAGGAAGTTATTGATGAAGATTTCAGTTTGAGTGGAATGAAGAGTGACTCATTCAATGAGTCAACAATCCAAGAGGAGCATAATGATCTCTTTCCTGTTGATCAATACAATCAAACCATTCAAATTTGGGATCCAGGGGTGATGGCACCAAGATATGATAATAAACCAAAGTGGGATACATTTCCTTTTGATCCAGATGAAGTTTCAAGTTCAATTTGCATCTCAAGCAATGAAGTGATCATTGGAGGAGAAGTTGCAGCAAAGGCTAATGAGAACGTGAATTCTTATGTTGAAGAGAAGAATGATCTAAAATCAAAAGATTGTTTGGTTGCCTTTCCAATTCACACACAAGATGAGCATGAGAATGTGAAAGGTCAAGATAGAGATACTAATGCATTTGAAAATGATGGTGGAAATGTCTCTGATGATGAAGAGAACTAGAAGACTATCAAATTGGCTCATTTGAGTTGACAAATAAAGAAGATGTTGAAATGGAGAGAGATGAACTTACAAAGCTGCTATTTGAAAAAAGAGGTTTCATTAATCAAGAGGAATGTATGGTAGACCTTCAAAATGATTTATTTGAAGGAAATGCAGCTGATGAAGAGTTTGAGGCTGCTGAAAATCTCAAAACAGCAACTAAGTTGGAGCATGTTCATCATTTTGATGATAATTTAGAATATGAGTGGGACTTTCCCATGCCAAAATTACTTCAGAATGTCCTCGGGGAAGATTTTGTTGAGTTTGGTGTTCCTAATGATAGAGCCCATTATTGTTATAACTCCAGTGTGTTTGACATAGATGTCTCTAAAGGTGATGTATTCAATAGACCAACCATCCATGAAGAGTTTGTTGTGCATAGTTGTTCAGAACAAAATCAGATATTCATGAGACCATGGGATCTAGGTCTTTTGACACCAGAATGCTTAAGGGAGCAAGCAAGGGAATCTTTTGATGATTCATTGCTTGAAGATATTGCTGACAAGCCTTCTATTAAGGAGTTATGCAGTGAAAAAATTGGAAAGGAAGCTGATTTTGAAAATCATGACAATGAAAAAAAAACAGAAAGGTCGATGGTTGATAAGCAAAGCCTCTTTGCTGATTGGGATCAAGGGCCTAAAGAGCTGCAAGTTTTGAAGGATAATTTGTTGGTTTCAGAAGAGAAGATTGTTAAAGTGTTATCAAGATTTGATAGCACACATAATTTAATTGAAGAACTCTATTGGAGGTCTCAATTTGAAGAAAAACCAAATGGAGTTAAAGATGGAGAAACTCTTTCCAAGATGCAAGCCATCAAAGAGGCATTGGAATCCATAAAATCAGATTATTTGCACTTGCTCTCAAATAGAGATAATGTTATTAAGTTTGCAGAGGAGACCTATGATGCCTACCAAAAGAAGGAGGAAGAGATGGATAGGCTTTGCCTTGATTTTACCTTAGCTCATCATTCTTTATGCAAAGCAGAAAATCATTCATCTATTGCAGCCACCCTTAAGAATCAAGAAGCTAATACCAGGATTATGGAGATCAAGCAAATAGTTGAAGGAATAAATGAACTCCATAATGATGAACCATTGCATAATACCAAGGTGATCCCATGTGTTGATGGTGATTGGAAAGTACATCAAGAGTGTGAACCCATGAGTTGGGAAGAGACTTTGCCACAAGAAGGGATAGTTTGCAGCTATGAGATAGATGATTTGATGAATAATGAACGTAGTATTCAGCATGCTACACTTTGTGGGTTGGCAACTAATGAGGAGCAACCACAAGTTGAAAAAGATGAGCTCGAATTCTATGAAGACACCAATGAAAGGGATGAAGTAAGTATTGTTGAGAACAATAGTCCATTATCTCCACATGATTTGATTAATCATAAGGTGATAGATAATTTATATAAGGGTGTGCCATGTTTTGTGAGTAGTAATCATCCAGGGCCTTTTGATAATGAAAGCATAAATGGAATCAAGGATGAAGTTTTCACATGGGAAGTGTGGACTCAAGGAGATTTCTTCATCGTTGGCTTCAAGGTGTCAATAAAACAAGTCTTGGTAGCTGCTGGTCACTCCATTGCAGCAGCAAAGAGTGAAGATTCCAGACTTATTACTCATAAAGTTTGGGAGAAAGTTGGACCTAAATAGATTATTTACTTTCTTAACAATCTATCTCTTGAGTTGAGTGATGTTTTGGCTCATCCTAGTCCTTTGAGGGAATGGGAATTGAGGACAACATTTGTTTTGTGCTCCATTAATGTTGATGTTTTCATGGATGGGCTACATGGGTTTATCAAAGAAGACTCTAAATTCTTGAGTTTGCATTTTGCTTTGATTAGTACTTGGAGAAGTGTTGTGTACTTTTTCCGATGCATTGGAGAACATTTTCAGTTGAGTATCCATGTTTGGAATCTTCAACATGGCTTGATGGAGATTGTTACAAATAGAAAGAGGAATCCTTGGAGAGATAAGGATTTAATTTTCAGATCCTCTGATGTTGTCTCCATCTTCGCCAATCACTCAAAGGTTATTTTTGCTCATCAACTAGTGAATTGGAGAGATATTTCAAACAAATGACGGTTTAATGTTGGCTTGGAGTTTCTTGAGAAGATGTTTCCAGCCTTGGGCATGAGCAATTGTGCTATAATAGACGCTGATTTTCAGTATTGCAGCAGCTATTCAATTCATTGCATGATGATTTTCCTAAAATCATATTTTGAGAGGTTCATTTCAATTTCCATAGGCAGCTGGTACATTCATTCTTCCTCTTCTCAATCTTTTTTCAGTAATGATTTATGGCCTCAAAAGTGGGAAATGATGCTCCATAGTGATTTGGACCAGATTTGGATGGTGTTTAAGTTCCTTTCCAGTGATTTACTCTATACTATTTCTTGCACTAGTGTTTGGGGCAGCGAACCCTTGCTTGTTTGGGTTCAAATTTTTGAGACTTTTGAGGAGAGATTAATGGGAGTTTTCAGAAATTTTCTTGAATATGTTAGAATTACTCAGAAGTGGCATTATACATCTTTGAGGAGCTTTGATTACGGTTGTTATCACCATGCAAAGGGCTGTTTTTTCCTTTGCAAATTGCTATGATGGAATCACATTTGTTGTGATTTGGTTTGATGCTTTGAGGAGTGATGTTGATGAGAATATCTTTGAGTTGTTTAGATTAATCTTCTTTGTTCTCGGGTTGGTGATTGACATTGACATCGCAGATGTTAATTCCTCAGAGTTTATTGGGCATGAGATGCTGCTAGATTTTGATTCCATTCCTTCCATGTTTTTCAATTTGAATTTTGGGCATGTTATCTCCTTCAGGTTGCAGGGATGGTTTATGCAGTTCTGGTGCAGTGATTTCATTCGTGTGATCAAAGTAGAGTGTAATAATCCGGACCAATTTTTTCAAATTTTGCCAAGTACACAACAATACAGAAGGCACTCGTTAGGGTTAGATAAATCAAACCAGCAGTTACATTATAACTCTTTGCCAAGAATGCGCACTCAATCTCAACAAGAGAGAGGCTGTCATATGGCAAGAGGATAGTCAATACAATAAATCAGAACTGCAACTAAAAGTAACTCAACACCAAGTATGTGCTACCCAAACCAGAATGGAATGAGGCGACCATTTGGTGGAGATTTAAAGAAATACAAATGCAACTTCGAATAAACTCAACACCCAGAATGTGCTTTCAAACCCGGAGTGGGAATGGAGCTACCATAGGGCGGAGATGAAAGATATTACAATGCAATTCAACTGTAGATAGGCGGCAAGCCAGCCTCTTCCACTTATTCAGTGGGCAGTTACAAATATGAGATTAGCAAGAATAAGAAAGATGCTGACAGTACTACTGTTCAGCTTACAATATCAGAGATTTATCTGTTAAGCACAAGATAAGAGTGTTCCCAATGCTGCAACAAAGTACAATGCTTTCCTTAATACTCTCAATATCTCTCCTTTCAAAACCTAACTCAAATGATAGATTTTATGCAAGCTGTTATGACAGAACCAAGACTGAAAATGATAACCAGCAGTACAGTAACTCAGTGAAATGCACACAACTCACTCAAAACTGACCCAAATGACTTCAAATCTGATGCAATAGACCCTCAAGAAGATGGCGCCTAGCTTAGTTATGAGAAGGGACAGCTAAAAGTGGCTATTAATTAATGGCACGGATCCCAAAGCACTCCAGAAAGTAGGGCTTTCAAGAAATGACGAATTTGCTTTATAAAATCAGAAACTTCATTAAAAATCCCACAAATTTGCAAGTAAGGTCGCCCCAAGTAGAGAAGATGATATGACCAACACCCAGAACAATATCTTTTTTTATTTTTGATATATGAATGAAACTTTGAATCAGCTATGATATTCAGCAACATCCAGAATATGATAGAAATGCAAGTACTCAGCTACAAAATGCAAGATCATCAAAACAATGCAAAACCTCACTACAAATTCACTCAAAACAAGCAAACCTCTCTACTAGGTGCTATCTCTCAAGCACGAAGTCGAGCCCAAGCTAGGAGGCATTCATTCCTCGAAGCAATCCAGCAACCATTTCGGCAGCATAACAATACTCAAGATATCAGATGTTGAAAATGAAGACCAAGACCTCCTTTTATAAACTTGTGATGACTTTCCAGAAGCTTCTAGAAACCCTAATTTTCAAATTTGAAGTAACTCCTTTTCCCTCCAAAGATGGCGTCCCTTTTCTCAAGGCAATTTAACTTTTTAATTTATTTTAAAATCTTCACTTCATAAAAAGGCGTCCTCTTTTAAAGCATTGTTTTTGGCCTTAAGAAAAATATTAAATCATCAGCATGAGGCGCCACCCTTCCAAGTCCCCTTTTTAAGAACAACTTAAAGTTGTTTCACTAGACCAAGGGGTCACAATAATAAAATATAACATTAAAGTATAATATTTTAAAATCAACTGGATATCTCACCAAAAATGCTTCCCAAGGTCAAGATTGATCGAACCAAATGAACATACTGAAGATGAGAGCCAACCGAGCCGAAGCCAACAGGACCACTGCCAGAAATAGAATTTACTAAAAATAGTAAATTCTCGAAAGTGCTCAGAATGCCAAACCGAAACCACCAACGCGAAGCTCTCAGAAAACCCAGAAGGAATCCGCAATCCAAGTTCAACATTTCCAAGTGCAAGCTCCGCAAAAGGACGAAAACGTCCTCCAAGAAGTTTGGAAACCCTGATTCAAGCCTCTGCTTAGCCTACGAGTTCCCAGAAATAGGCTAAAACCAAATGAAGAGTGTAGGGCTAAATTGGGGACATTACATAGAGCAGCATCAGCATGGTGGGACCTTTCCGAGATGGACATGGGACCTTGGGATCCTATATTTTTGGTGGGATCAGTTTGGAGTGTTGTGGCATTGCTTGAGGACAAGCAATTTTGGGAAGGGCAGACTGTAATGTCCCCATTTTGGCCATACGCTCTTCTGTGACTGATAGCCTATTTCCGGAAATCCGTAGGTTGATCAAAAGTGAAATTAGGGTTTCCTTCGCTTGGTGGTTTTTGACATCTCTCTGAATTTACTATTTTTAGTAAGTTCTAATTTTGGCAATGGTCCAGTTGGCAGCACTTCAGTGAGTTCTCTTTTGTTGGAGCAATTGAGTTATTTTGGTTTTGGCTTTAGAAGAGCAATTTTTGGAGAAAATAATTGATTTCAAGGCATTAATGTTATATTTTAAAATTGACCTCTTGGCCTACTCGAAGTTGTTTTAAAAGGTGGGCATGAAGGGGAATGCCACATGAAGAGAATATTTAATATTTTCTAAAGTTATTTTATGCCTTGAAGTTGGACACCATATTGAGAGGAAATAAAGTGTTTTCAAATTTAAATTATTTCAAAAAAGGAGTTTAGGTGTCCCATTTCTTGGAGGGAGTTATGGAATTTGAAAAGTCACCTCCAATTCTATAAAAGAGAGAGTTTGCTCTAGCATTTCTCATCCATTGTTTATGCTAATGTTTTGCTGTCAAAATGACATTGTGAATTTGGCTTCGAGGAATGCTAACCTCCTAACATTTGTCCAATTTCGTGTCTGAAAGATAACACCTAGTTGGTTTATTGTTGTTTCTCATTCAGACTAGCAGATTTGGGCTTCAAAGTGGAGAATTTTGGTGATGTTTTTTAGTTTTGTGTTGCTGGAATTTCTATAGCTGAAAGTGATTTTTGTTAGCAGCCTTTTGAGCAAATTTAATCTCGTTCTGGGTACTGATGCTTTGTGATTCTAGACCAAGGGAAACCCTTTCCACAGAAGATTGGAATTTAATTCGAAGTATTTTATTTTATCTTGCAAAATTGCCCCTTTCAGCAGGCCGTACCATTTCAAGAGGGCATTGAAGTTCGTGATAAATTATTGGTGGAGTTTTGATGCAATTTTTCCATTGCATATTGGGCGCCTATCCTCCAGAGAGTCATTGCAATTCGTTTCATTCCATTTGGAGGTATTTTGAAGTAGTTATGAGCATTTCATTAATTTACAGTTTGTTGGTTGATCATTTTCAGTTTGCTGGTTATTATTATCAGACCTCTAGAAGTTCAGATTTTGGTTATGTTTCCAACATTTGAGAGATAATTTATTGTGGTGATCATCTTCTATCAATTGTGCTTTGACTCTATTGTAAATCTCTTGTAATTTGGAGCTGTTATTTATATTGTAAGACTGTAAACAGTAGTATTGTTTCAGTCATTTTAATTGCTGCATATTCTTGTGTTTAATTTCACATTTGTAACCCTTGGATGGTTTACCGCCAGTGTGGAGAAAAAACAATTTAATCTCTCTTTATTTACCCACTGAAAAGTGGCGAATTCCCACAGTGAGTGGATGCCCGTTAAGGATGAATTGCTTTGAATTGTAATGTTTTCCCCCCACTGATTAAGTGGTAGCGTGGAAATTCTTATGGCTGGTTCACCGCCTATTTGTAATCAGTTGTAATTCAATTTTCAGTTTGTAGCTTAGTTTCTTCTGCCATATGCTATCACCTCGCCTTCTAAAGGATCTTGGTGAACATTCTTGGCGTTGAGTTCATTCAATTTGATCAATTTTTGGAAGCTAACACTAATCTCTTGGTGGATTGATGTCTGTGTTATGAAATTTCAAAGAAAAATTTGGTTGGCATACTTCAGCAGGGAATTCAAAAAAAAGGAAAAATAAAATTGTTTTCTCCTCACGACTAAAAAGTCTTGTTTCCAACATTAACGACCTAACCATGGAGATTGAAATAATTTGTTTGCTCCTAAAACCTAAAAAACAATGTATTTGTACCTAATAAACAACTAAAAGTTAAAAAGCACACGGAGTGCATTCAAAACATATACTACGTTACGTACATTTAGGATGTGACACTTTGAAAGATATGGTAAAGTTAGCTGACAAAATAAGATTGCATCTCATTATTTTCCTCTCTACCCACCAATGTCAAAAAAGCACTATGGAAGATCCTAAATGAAACAAACGTCCTCAAAATCCAATTAATGCTTTGTGAGTGCCAGTTGACAAAGAGGACAACATTATGAACTACAAATTCCACCCTGGCAAAACTACTCAAGAAAGAGGTGACGTGTTAGTGTTTTAAGTAGCTGCGGGAGGTATTTCCCAAAAGAATAATTACATAAGGCTAGTCGGCCTATTTATCATAAACAAATATTGAATCTTCTAGGTCATGTTGTGACCTTTTCACACATCACCCCATTTAAAATTGGGACCCCCTAATTTTTGCTTCGTTCAGGTCTTTTTGATTTTGGTTGGTTTTTCCCGCTGTCTCCCTTTTTGCTCTGTTTATCTTTCCAAGGATGTGCCCATCTTTTGACCTGAATAGAAATTTTGGCTAAGTCTGTGAAATTAGGGTTTTGAATCTTCAGGCTATTTTGAGGTCAATTGAGTTGGCTAATTGAAATCTGATCTTGTCACTACGGTTAGAGGACTTCTAGTAGGTTCCCAACAAAATTTTACTGAATTCTGACAACTTACTATTTTTAGTAAGTACTCAATTTGGGGGATTTGCTCAGCACTTTTTGAAATTCTAACTGTTGTATCACGATTTGAACACTTCAAATTGCTTGGTTGCAAATTTTAGGCTAAAACGGACAACTTGCTATTTTTAGTAGTCCTGACTTCGGGGGCTATTTTTAGGGTTTGTATGTAAAACTTTTCAGTGCATGTCAGGATATTCTTTATGGGTTTTTCGAGAGCTTCGCAATGATGTTACATGCAAGTAGAGTTGATCATTTTTCAAGGACTTGCTATTTTTAGCCAGTGCTCGCATGTTGACCAATTTACTGGGTTTTTTTGGGTTTTTTGAGATCTCTCGAGCAATATGACATGCAAACACATCTGGCAGTTGGTTGAGCACTTTTTCAAACACTTACTATTTTTAGCAAGTTCACTCCAGCAGCTTCCCAGCACTTCAGTATCATGAACAGAGCAACATGCAACAGAAACAGGGTCAAATGAAGGCTATTTGAGCCACATGCAAGTCAGATTAGGGTTTCCAGCTTCGGGATTCAAAATGAGGGGTATAACACCAGAATCTCTAAAAACTAATCTATCTCATCTCAATCAGTATCTCTCAAGGAATTCACTAGTAAAATTTAAAGGCAATCTGAGCACTTACTATTTATAGTAAGTCACTCCAGAAACAGGCTATGAATAGTAGGTCAGCACGAGGCACCAGTATGAACAGGTCAAATTGGCCATAAGGATCCTATGACGCGAATTTCGAGTCAATCCAAGTTACAGAAGTATGAAAATCAAGGAATTTACTAAAAATAGTAAACAAGGGCAGAAGGCCACAAAAATTGTCTAAGTCATGAAAAACGATAGGAGACCCCCTCAAATGCGCCCAGGTTGAGAAAAGATGCTTGAAAAAGTTTCTAAGTTTTCAAAATTCCCTGACAGGACCCTAAATGTGCCCAAGGTGAAGTGGGGTAGGATGAAAAAGTTGCTAAGTGTAGAAATTCCTCCTCAACCCCCTAAATGCGCCCTCACCAGGGAAGTGATTTAAAAAAAATTTAAATGTTTGAATTGGAGGCTCACCTAGTCAAATGTGCCCACCTTGAGGAGGGGTGACTTAAAAAATTTCTAAGTGTGAGAAAAACAAAAGTGGGGACTCCTAAATGTGCCCAAGGAGAAGAAGTAAGAATAAACTTTGGTGAGAATATTTTTCTAAGGTGGAAAATATAAATATTAAATGAACCCCTTCACATGTATACACATGAATATTACATTTTCTAAGGGGAAATTTTTTCTAGATCTTGGATATTTTCAACAGAGATAATTTTAAAATTCTCCACACCTTGCTCAAGATTTTAAAATAGAGATTTTTAATGGGCGCCTGATTAATGAAAATTCCTAGATAAAATTAAAAAATTTCTCAGGCAAAGAATGAAATATTTTTGAAAATAAAATGCCTTGGCTTGTAATTTGAAGTTGGACGCCTGGATAACTTTTGATGGAATTTCTAATGGGAATAGTTTTTTTTTTCGAGCCAGAGTGACGACAAAAAAAAAAAATTCAAGGCAAATGAAATAACAAGATGAACGCCTTAGCCAGTTAAAATGAACTTCTTAAAAAGAGGCATTGGATTTAATATTTTCAGAAAAGTTTCAAAAATGCAGATGAGGGGAGAAATTTTCAAAATTCTAGAAGGTCAAATGTCAATGACAAGTGTTGTGACTGCCAGAGGGAAAATTCGAATTCCTGCAGTAGAGTGGAAATTTAATGACTGAGCCAAAATTAGCAGTCTTCTAGAATTCGACTTGGCTATATGAATTGAGAAATTTTCTAAGTGTTGAAAGTTCGAAGTTGTTGAGGGGGTGCTAAGGATGGCTGAAGCGGATAGAAGAGCGACTGGCAAAGAGACCAATGTTGATTCTAGCAAGGCAAATGCATCAAGACAAGCTGTGATCAAGAAATTGAGCAAATCTTTCTTGCCGGAGTCAAAGTTTTCTTCGAAGTTAGGAAAGTTGGTTGATACAAACCTTGGCTCTTTCAATTTGGAGGCTTTTAGAAGGCGAATGCTGGGCATTGGAGGTCACCACCCATCAGTTACTTCACACAATATTGTCAGAAGTAGACTTTATGCAGCTGCTAGTTTTCCACCAGAAATTCAATGTCCGGAGCTGATTATGGAATGCACTAATTGTTACAACTCAAAGAAGAGAACTATTGTCTCGCCTGATGCCAAATTGTTTGCCAACCTCACACCTGAGGCCATTGGAGAAGCATTCGGAATTCCTTCTTATGAGAAGATGGTCTACAGAACGAGAGAAAGAGCTGAAAGAATGTATGCTTCTACATTTGAAAGGTGTGCTGATATGATAAACTCCCGTTGGATGAACAAGCCTAAGCCAACTCGCACAACGCTATCAAAGTAGATAATTTCAGAGGACTTGAAGCAGAGTATTGTGATTTGATTATGATGCTCAGCAGAGTTGGAGGGTGCTCCCAATCATTCATCTTTGAGTCTTGGATGTTTTACTACATCAACCTTGTGCTGGAGGGCAAGGAGTATGTTGACTGGGCAGTGATGATCAATGACAATCTACATGAACAACTCAGAAGATTGAGGAGAACGAAAACATTTTATATGAGTTCATATAGTATCTACATGCTGGCCCGGATGACAAAGTACAGAGGGATATCGTACAAGGAGCCGATTGGGTGTGGTTCTCAGCAATTCAAGATTCATGAGGCTTGTCCGCAATTGCACTTGACGAGCACTTATTACTACAAAAGAGTCAATGATTCCTTCACGGTGCATATCACGAGGACGCTTCAGCAAAGAACTCATCACAGAATATCAAAAGAAGCACAGGAGTTGATTGAGAGGTGCGGATGTTGGTTTATCCAATTTTCGAAGTTCACTTACATTAGGCTATAGGGGTTTTCGTCATATCCATATAGATTGCCCAGATACCCCACAAATAGAGTTTTGATGTTAGAGATATCTAGGCAGCTCATTGCCTATGATAAGAAGAAAAAGAAGAAAAAGAAAGGAGGACTTGACTTCCCAATCATCATGGGAAATTCAGATGAAGTTTGTCCATTGTTGTACCCAAACCAAATTTTTTGCTTCATCAAGGAATTTTGCATAAAATAGTCTTAACCTTGCTAAAATGATGTAAAATACAATTTTTGGGCAATATCAAGCATGGAGTTTTGTTAATGTTTTGTCAATCAAAGGCAGTATCCATTGATCAGAACCTGAATCAGAGACTCAGAATGAAGCATTTCACGATGGAGGGGCATTTCACGACGATAATTATACTTTTTGATGGTCATTTCAGTGGCTAAAATCAAGATTTCAGTGGTTAATTCTTGAAGATTTCTCAAGGAAAAGCAAAATTGTGCCCCTGTAGCCCAGGGGCGCCCTTCTTTTTGAAGGCCTAGATTTTGTGGTAAATGCTCATGAATACAGTCAATCTCTTCAGAATTAGTTTGCCTATCCGATGAGCTATCCTGCGAGGCTATCCGAGGCTCGTAACTCCAGTAACTGGCGACAGAAGTTGAAGATTCCAAAGTTGCAGTTTGCAAAAGCTTGTCGTTTTCCAACTTTTGCGCCCCTGTAGCTCAAGGGCGCACCTCTTAAAGGGGGGTTAGATCTTGGTTTTCCTGATGGTTGATGCATTCAATCTTTTCACGACTAGTCTGCCTGTCCGACGAGCTATCGTTTGTAGTCATCCGAGACCCAGAACTCCGGCAATCGATGTCAAAAGATGAGCTTTTGAGGAGACTTCATATCACAGAGCTTCCTCAAATGGTGTAATTGCGTTTCCGGTGTGCCTGTAGCTCAGGGGCGCCCTTTAAAATGACCTCTAAGATGGCAGAGTTTGATGACGAGGTCTTCCTGACTTCTTTGGTACTCTAGTCTAGCTTCGCGATGCACCAAGTTGCCTATTAATCGGACATTCTGAGAGATCATGGCAGAGATTCTACTAGGCACGTAATTTCACGGGCATACTGGCATATAAATTTCATTGTATTTCTATAGACCAGGGGCGCGTAGCCTTTAGGCCTGTCAGATGAGGTTATTGACATTCGAAGTCTTCACGAGACTTGAGCATAATTACTCCAGCTATTCAACGAGCCCAGCCATCAGCCTTCGGGATTTGGAAAACGCTCGTACATGTGAGGTCTTTGGCGAAACGCTGGAAGACAAGGACATCCCGAAAATGGCCAAGTATGGAGCGTATATTTTAAATAAAAAATGCACTTGTATTTTTGAGGTCTTAGAAGCAGTTTTCTCGCTTCATCACCTCCAAAGAAATCTCTTCTCAATGCTCCTAGCTATGCAAAGAGACAATCGATGCATAAATCGAGGCATTCCAGCTCTCGATATCAGAGGTCAAAGTAGGGCATCTGGTTGAGAGTTGCACTTTCATCAAAATGGTGTTCGTGCCTTTTCAAGCCAGGGGCGCTTTTACTTTAGGGGTCCTTAATGCACTTTTCAGATGTCGTGCGTATATTCATTGGATGCAGAATACCTCTAGTCATGCAGTAAGCTTGTTTTCCTATCAGCAGGGTTCACCGTTCGTCGTCAACAGCCGTTTGAAGCGTCAGATGGTAGTTTGGAGAAATGGTCAAGTCTGGTACCTGAAAATCAATTTAATCAAGGGCGCCTAATTCTTTGAGGTGTTAAATGATGGATTTTGCAGTGACGACTCCCAGCAGACATTTCTTCCTTGCTCTGCAAGCTTCGCGATGAATACACTTGCTCAGTCTCAGCATCATCTGGTCACCCAGAAATCAGTGTCGAAGATGGCCAATTGTAACTTTGTAGTCAGCTACAAAGTAGGAAGTTAGTAAAAAACGTGATATCTTGAGCAAATGGACGCCTATGAGGTCAAATGAGGACTTTTTGAAATCAGTGAAGTTCGTCGGTGAATCCAAGTGCTTTACTTGGTTTGTCAACTAATGTTAAATAATATTTAATATTTATTTTTGCATATTTTAGCATTAAATGGCAATTTTCTAAAATTGGCGCCTCTTTGTGCTATTACATAATGAATATTTTATTATTATTTAAGTTTCGAACTTCAAGATAGTGTCAGTGTAACTGGAGGGGGTCCAATCAGAATCATTCTATTTCAGTCGAGGGTTTTTAGTCTTGCAATCACCTTTGAGGTGCGAATTTATTCTATTAATTCAAGCATGGTGTCATATTTCATTCACACAGCTTGAGCAAATTCATAATTCTTCAGAGCAAAGGCGAATTTCCTTCAAAGTTGGGCGGATTTCTCATCAGCAATCATTGGTGAAGACATCAAAACACTTTCCTTGCAGGTACAAGTCAGAATTATTAGCGAATTTCAAGGCAGAGTGGCGATTTTGGCAGAGGAAAACATCAAAAACGTCTTTCTTCTTCTCAATTTCTTCCATTTTCTCATCTTAAATTCATTCGCATGTTTGAAGAATTGGGAAATTTTGGCAAAACAAATCATCTGGGTCTATTCAGAATAGCTTCCTCGAGAAAACCCATGTGCCAGAATTTTTCAGGAAAATTTACTCCAGAGCATCAATTCTTGAGGCTCTAATTTTCTCAACTGAAAATTCCTTGCATGGTCGAGTAAAAGTCAAATTTTCACATTTCTGACGTTCTAGGTTGTCTTAGAATCTTTTTCTGGACAAAACCCATATCTCAGATTTTTCGCTGAAAATTACCCTTCAATAGGCTATTTTTAGCCTCAGCAGGGTATTTTTAGCTTTCCAGAAAAGTTGTCAGAATATTGCCGTGTTCACAATCAACAGGCGAGTTTTTCATAGTGCAGTTCACGTAGACTGAATTCAAGACCAAATTAGTCTTAATTCACGATTTCATCAGAAAAGCTGAGACCGATTTGTATCAAGTGCATTCAGAGGATTGATAGGCGTAGTCACTCAAATCCATATGGTTGCATGCCTCGTATGGCTGATTGTCTTCCAAAGCCGGTTTAGAAGGTTGATACTGTTGGAATTTTGCATGTGTAGCAAGTTCGTTTGCATTTCTCACAACCAGAGTGTGCGTAGTCAAATCTTGCAGTTTCGTCATGCAAAAGCGTCAGAAGCATCAAGCTGCAAAAGAGATAGTGGCCATCACTTCAGTTACGAAGCCGCCAAAGTTATTATGGTGAAATGCTAGTTTGAATGTGTAAAGATTTCCAAGATTGCTCAAGTTGCTGACATTCAGATGTTGATACAGTTAACAATCTCGTTGAGGGATTGGTTGTTCGAGATCACGGCCAGTAGACTTCAGTTCCCATCTCTCAGAATAGACATTACACACAGGAGTTAAACTTGGCATTACCTTCTCAAGTTAACTCGATGTCTCATCTCATGCATATCTATTCTAAGATCAGCTTTATTCACTTGGAGTTTTATTTAGGGTTTACGTTAACTGATGGTAGTGTTCCAGTTAACATGCTTTCAATAAGGACGTGCATGCTTGCACAATTGTCCATTTTTAGATTAGATGTTTCGGTTAATTGATTGTAGCTTTCCAGTTAACTGTATAGTTTCATTTATTAGGGTTTAGCAATAAATCTTGCATGCATTGCAAGACTGTAGTTGACTCAAGGTGATTTTAGGGTTCCCTACACCTTTCGATGTCTATAAATAAGAGTTTTTGCTCATTTGTACATAATTTTTGCACGAGAGAGAAATATATGCTGTGCCTACCTTGCCCTCAATATTGCTCGTTCTATATCTGTTCATGCATTTTTACTATTATGATGAATTGTTATGCCACATAGGGTTTTATGCAATTATAATGGTGAATTCTTTCCTTAGTTAGATCAAATCTGTTTTGTGTTCAATAAACTTGTCCAGATTGAGCTGATAGTTGTGCCACCTTGCCTTCAAGTTGAGAATCTGAACTTGGTTATCGTGTGATGTGTGTGAATAATAAACTTATTCAGATTGAGCTAATAGATGTGCCACCTTGCCTTCAAGTAGAGAATCTGATTCAGTTTATCGTATGATGTTGTTTCTAATAAACTTGTTTAGATTGAGCTGATAGATGTGCCACCTTGCCTTCAAGTTGAGAATCTATACTTGTTTATCGTCAAATAGTCATCCTTGCTCCATTTCTCATGCTTTGTTTTCTTGAGGAAATTGGATAGATTTAAAGTAGTTAGCTTAGTTGTAGTTAATGATCTGCGAAACCAGAAAATCCTTAGCTGCAACGTTCTTGGTTTTCTTAACCTTGTGCCTCTTCTAGCTGAGAACAAAAAGATAGGACTTAGATTACTTTTCTTTTCCACGCATTCCAGCACTACGAGGGAGCTTCCCCTCCTAATTTGAAGAGCACTCATTACGCAGTGTGCATAGCTGTCCGTACAAACCTGCACTCCAAAGGTGTTAGTTTTTATGCCAACATCCATCACTGCAGGCAGCCAAGGAAGCTGAAAACGAGCTTCAGTTTTTCCACCTCTCTTATCACACTAGCAAACACCATTATGATCCTCATAGAAATATCGGATGGATATTGGCTGAAGAGTTCAAACATAAGTCACACATTGAAGATTTATGGGCAAGTGCGTTGGATGATGCTGAGGTGAGAAGGATGTTTTCGAGGGTACCATTAAACATGATCAGGGAATGTGAAATTGTTCCGGTGCCAGATCAGGTAGATGAGGATATGAATGTTCTACAGGTTGATTACGAGACAGTGAGGAATACACCGCTCCCACTTCCGGACTGGTCGGAGCCAGAGATTACAAATTTGGATACGCTTTGCATACCAATTTTGACATTCACAAGAGGATGGGTAGAGAGGCACGCGAACAAGCTTAAGGGCAGATCAATTCCTCTTACCTATAACTTAATGGGAGATCATAGGATGCCCACTGTTAAACAAAAGAAGCAGGTTGCTCGGGTTCCGGAATCCTGAAGAAAAGAACCAGTCCAACCGAAGCCTCAGAGAGTTGAGGCATCACATACACCATTGAGGACTCATTCTCCAAGTATACAGGAGGTCTCACTGTTTGCAGATCAGAGAGCGAGGTTGAATGAAGAACAGGAATTACAGGAAGCAAATCAGCCACCTCGTAGAGAGTCCGTTGGTCAAAGCGTCAATGTACCTAGAAAAGAAAACCAGCAGGAGATAGAAGAAGAAACGGCCACAGATACTCGCTTTCAGCATGAGATTGATGCGGCATTAGAGGATGATACTGCTACAGGGCAAGAGGCCCAGGGTTCAGGAGATACTCAGCTTATAGAGATTGATGAGCCTCGTCAGAATGAAAATAGAGAAGTACGTGAAGAGGAAGCAAGGGATGTGTTGATGTGTTTTTCGTGACCGCACCAACACAGAATAAAGTTACCAACGGCGACTCTATCCTCTCTTGAACAAAATCTCCTGCATGCTAAGATTGCTAGAAAGATCATGCATTCAACTCCAAGGTTCCTTCATGCAGTGGATAGTCTCAATTGGCTCGATGTGATTTGCTGGTATTTCAAGGGGACTTACAAAATTGTTCAACAACAGAGAAAGGAATTTGAATGCTCGAAAGGTTTGTCTATAAAGCTCCTGTTTCCTAAACTAACCAAAAAGTACTGAATTAAAATGTTTGCAGGGATAAGAAGGCTCTAATCTACTCTAAGGCGTGGGACACGGCGATCAATTCTTGCAGACTTCAACCAAGCTTTGCTTTGCCTCGCTTCGGACAGCTTCCACAAAACCGGTGCAATCTGCAGAGGAGTAATCAAAGGTATTCAGATCATAATTCAACATGAAGACACCGTCACAACGACGCATACCCACATATGAATTACAAACGAAGTTAAGTCCGCAATGTTCCAGTTGACCACACAAGGCGAATTCACCATCAGCGAACACACTAGTGGTATGGATAGACAAAGCTTGCTCGAATCAAACACCACATTCCACTACTAGCATCTACTTGCATGAAATGAAATTTTATTCTACTTTAAGATTCTACTCGAATCAGAAGGACAAAGAAATCTTGCTAGCTGCTCACAACAAAAGACGAGATTATCATCAATGAAAACTCTTTTTATTATGAGAGTGTTCACAACAATTTCTTACAAAGCTTTCAAAGGAAAAACTTTCCTTCTTCAAATTATGCTACCAATCTACGCTATGCTACTTCTAAGTTGTCTCTCTAATACTCTCTATGTCTAATCTAATCTAATGAGGTACAAATGAGGGGGGATGCCCCTTTTATAGTTGGTCAAGTCCAATGGACGGCTCAGATTCAATTACAATGAAGGGCTCAAATTGAGCCACATAAACCCTAACCCTAAAAACCGCCACCAAGAAGAGGGGTAATAAATGAGCAATTAATGTCCACCATCTTCTAGAAGATTCATGTCTGGAAACATGTTCGCATTGTTCTTGTTTTTCTTCTTGACTGCAAACTAGATGAGTCTGATCATCATGGCTTCAACTTCTTGAAAGGGTATGGCAGGCACGTTCTCAGTCTGACTCCAAGGCGGCAACTGCTCGATGATGATTTTCTTCTCAACTGACATTCTCTAACTCTGAACTGCATGAGGATGATTATTTCTCCACTCCTGATCCTGAAGGATTTTCTTATCTTGGACTCGAGCATTTCTTCCTCGCCATCTACCTCTTTGAATTGAGTGCATATTAGGTTATCCCAACACTTAGCCATTTCTTCCAACATGCAACTTTTCTTCTTTTGAGGTTGAAATGTAGTCTTGGAGTATTTGCTCCATCACTTCAATTCCTCCCACTCTCGTTCCAACACTCATCTTGCAAAACAAATAAAAGAAGAGCATCAAAACATAATATGAATTCCCTTTACTCACTTGATACCCATGTTTTGATCTCCAATGTCTGAGTGGTCTCCGGATTTGATAGGGTTCATCATTTTTCTCTAGCCAACTTTTGCTTTCTTCATAACCTTTTCACCATGGGCACATTTAACCTTTGTGTGCTAGAGCGCATTTCATCTTTTGATGTTTTCATCTTCATGCCTTAGAAAAACATCAAACATCTCTTGGGTGTATTTAAGAGGTCTTACTTCAAGGGCGCATTTTCACCTTGTTTGTGCTAGTGAGCTCATGTTTTCTTGCCTTAGACAATTTTATTTTATTTTTTTATCTCCTCAACCTCTGTTGTCTCCTTGGGTGCATTTGCTACCTAGTGTTTCCATGCCTTAGGCGATTTTAGGCTCAACTTGCTCTTGGGCGCATTTGGAGGGGGGAACTTTCATTTTCCAACACTTAGATAATTTTCCATCTCCTCCATGTTGCCAGGGCGCATTTAGGGGGGTGAGGTTTGAGTTTGTGACTTAGACAATTTCCTTGCCTAGCCACCTTGTGATGGGTGCATTTAGACCCATGGGCTCTCATTTTCTCAAACTTAGATAATTCTCCAAACTTCTTCTCTATGGTAGGCGCATTTGAGTGGCGGTGCTCACATTTTTCCTGCCTTAGAAACTTTTCCCACCTTGTCTCATGCTAGGGCGCATTTAGAGGGTCAAGCTTTCACTTTCAATGCCTTAGAAATTTTTTGGAGCATCCTTCACTAGGTGGGCGTATTTCACCCCTTATACTTTCATTTTACCCAAGTCTTAGAAGACCTTTGATGCCACCTTCATGTTCTAGGCGCATATGACCTCTTGAGGTTTGATTTTCCATACTTAGAAGAATTTCAAGTAGCTTCTTGCTTGAGGGCGCATCTAGGGGGGTCTCCTAGTTTTCCACACTTACAAAATTTCTTATCCACCTCCTCTTCAAGGGCGCATTTTACCCCTTGTATTTCCATTTTTGAACACTTAAACAATTTTCCAATCTCTACCCAAGCTTGGGCGCATTTCTCACCATCTACTCTCATGTTGAACACTTAGAAACTTCTCAACCTCCTCCTTCACTTTAGGCGCATTTACCCCTATGGGCTTTCATTTTCGATGCCTTAGAGAAGTTTCCAACTTCAACTCTTGACTTAGGTGCATATGGGGGTCCCTCCTTTCACTTTTGAGGACTTAGTCAAATTTTCAACTCATCCACATAGAGGTTAGGCGCATTTGAATAGAGGAGCTTCTAGTCTTTAACACTTAGACTCTTTTCCTTCCCTTCCCTGAAGCTGGCGCATTTAGAGACCCCTACTTCCACCTTCAATGCCTTTGACAAATTTCTCCATGACCCATCAGGCTTGGGCACATATGGAGGGTCATACTTCCATTTTAGACACTTAGACAAATTTCCAACCTCCTCCTCGACGATGGTGCATTTGGAGGCTAGAGCAGGAATTTCACAAGACTTAGAAAATTTTCCTTAGCCTACCTCCAAGCTAGGTGCATTTAGCTAGGTGAGGAGGAAATTTTAACAAGTTCAGTCCTTTTCTAGGCCAAGATGGGTGCATTTGAGGGGTCCTGTAGGAATTTCTCATACTTAGGCATTTTTCTCCAAGCCAGTCTCTTGAGGACGCATTTGAGGGGGGGTAGGAGGAACTTTTCCTGCCTTAGCCATTTTGCTCGCCTCTGTTTACTATTTTTAGTAAGCCTCTGGTTTTCATACTTCTGCAGCTTAGATCGATTTCAAATTTACACCACAGGATCCTCATGGTCCAATTGCCCCGTTCACACCAGCACCTTGTGCTAACTTGCTATTTATAGTCTGTTTCTGGAGACGACTTGCTATTTATAGTAACTGCTCGATTTCAGAACCTCTGCAACTCCGTTTAATTTGAAACTTGACTGGCGTGATCCCCATGAGTTGACTGGCTTGTTCACACTGGTGTCTCGCGTTGACCTACTATTTATAGCCCATTTTAGAAGTGACTTACTATAAATAGTAAGTGCTCAGATTGCCTTCAAATTTTACCAGTGGATTCCTTGAAAGATACGGATCACAATGGGATACCTCAGTTTTTGGAGATTCTGGCGTTTGACCCCTCATTTTGAGTCCCGAAGCTAGAAACCCTAATCTGACTTGCATGTCGCTCAAATGATCTCCGTTTGACCCCGTTTCTGTTGCATGTTGCTCTGTTCGTGATGCTAAAGTGTTGGGTAGCTGCCGGAGTGGTCTTGCTAAAAATAGTAAGTGTCTGAAAAATTGACCAATCAGCTGTCGGATGAATTTGCATGTCACACAGCCCGAGAGATCTCACAAAACCCAGAAAAACCCAACAAACTGGACTGCATGCAGGCACTGGCTAAAAATAGTAAATTCTCGAAAAGTGATCAACTCTGCTTGCATGTTACATCATCACGCAACTCTCGAAAAACCCATAAAGAATACGCTGACATGCACTGAAAAATCCTGCATGCAAACCCTAAAAATAGCCTCCAAAGACAATTCTGCAAAAAAGGTCCAAATCCTGGCTTGCATGTTACATCACTGCAAAGCCCCTGAAAAACCCACAAAGAATGTTTAGACATGCATTAAAAACTTCAACATGCAAACCCTAAAATTGGCTCCTAAAGTCAAGACTACTGAAATTTATCATCTCATCTTGCATGTTATATCATTGCGAAGGTCTCGAAAAACCCAAAAATATTCTCCAGACATGCATCGAAAAACCCTGCATGCAAACCCCAAAAATGGCTCCTGAAGCCTGAACTGCTAAAAATAGCAAGTTGTTCATTTTAGCTCAAAATTTGACGGCAAGTAGCTTAAAGTGCTCTAGACGCAATGTCAAGCTCAAACTTCAATTTGCTTACTTGAATCAACCTCAAACTAGCATGAAGAAAGCAAACCCTAATTTCTCAGACTTAGCCAAAATTTCAATTCAAACAGGCACATCCTCGGAAAGATAGACAAAACAAGAGAGAGACAACAGGAAAACCAACCAAAATCGAGCCAAAAGACCCAAACGAAGCAAAAATTAGGGGGGTCCCCATTTGCAATGGGGTGATGTGTGAAAAGGTCACAACAGGATGAGCAGCCGTTCATTATTTCTGACTTGCAGCAAGCAGTGCCTGATTGGCTGAGGGATAGGATGAGAAGGGAACCCGTGGAAGAAACTAATCCAGCAATTGAGATGGAAGAATTTCTGACTAGGATCAGTGCACCTCCAACAAAGAAGAAGGCCAAAAAATTCTCAAAGATTTCAACAGATGAAAATGGCTCTCACACGCTTCACATGGCTATACCTAGAGTTGAGTGCGATCGAGATGAGGCTGTTCCGGAGAACTATGTGATCACTACCATGGAGTTAGGCCGCCCCACCGAAGCACAGATAATTGAGGAGTGTGATAACTCCTATCAGGAACTCAAGGACAGGCTGCTCCAAACTGAAGGCAAGTATAAAAGCTTGAAGACGGAGCACAAAACATTGATTGTTTATGTACAGCACTTGTCTCGTCCTTGTGGGCAAGAGAATCCGACAATTGAGCTCCCAGCTGAGTTTCCCAGAGAATCAGTTAGTGGCTTGGAGGATCTGTGGAGGATGGCACAGGAGGCAGATAAATGGGTTGCTAATGTTCGCGTTGAGACGGAGAAGTTCATGGAAGATCTTGCTCACTCCTATTAGCAAGCCTCGAGTATTATGGCACGGATGGATGCAGTTGATCGGGCTTGGGGTGAGGCTCGCATCTATCAGAACAAGGTTGTTCAGCATTTAGAGGCTTTGATGCATACGCCCTTACAGACTTTGGTTGAGGAAGGCGTGATTCAGGAAGGTGATAGGTATGACTTTTCTGGCTGGTATTCTTCAGTGGTCATGGGCCGAGGTTTCTTTGACGCAGCACGGGAAGATTCGGTCAGAGTCAGAAGGGCCATGGAGAACATTATAGATGGAGTCCTGAACATGCTTGAGGCTATCTTTGCTAGGAGATTGACTCCGGAGGAGATGGTTGCGGATGGTTTGAGGAGTAGGTTGGGACCTTTCTTTTCAGAGGTGAAGACTTTTGTGCAGGATGATTTTGAAAACACCTCGACTTTCTCCAGCACTATTCAGAATACTCAAGATGCCTTAACTGCTTGGAGGAAGTCTTGCACTCGGCATGGCAAGATGGTAACAGTACTTGAGTTTCAGCTTGATCACATCCCGCCTATTTCGGTTCTGGAGGTTGAAGTTGTGTTGGCCAAGTTCATTAAATTTGCGGTCAAAGAGAAAGAAAATGGAAATGCCCTTTTGGATGATGATCTTCTGGAGGATGATGGTGGGCATTAATTGCCTACACTATTTTGGGAGTGAGTGGAGAATCTATTGCTCATTTATCACCTCACTCCTCTTTGTGGCAGTTTTTAGGGTGAATCTTGTTTAGGGCTGAGATGGCACGATCTGGGCCATCCAGCCGATTGTAATTTGAGTCGTCCATTGGACTGGGCCAACTATAAAAGGGGCACCCCCCCTCATTTGTATCTCATTAGATTAGATCACTAGAGAATAGAGGAGCATAGAGAGATAGTATTGCATAGGTTGATAGATTGATAGCATAGTTTAGATTGAAGAGGAAGGAAAGTTTTCCATTTGAATGCTTTGTAAGAGTTTGTTGTGAACACTCCTATAATAAAAGAGTTATCATTGCTTGTTGTTTCATTTCTTATTTTGGGTTGCTAGCAAGGTTTCTTTGTCCTTCTAATTCATTTAGAATCTTAAAGTAGCTTAGATTAAAATAGATTTCATTTCATGCAAGTAGATGATAGTTGTGGAATGTGGTGTTCGATCTTAGCAAGCTTCATTTAAATCCATACCACTAGCAAGCTTACTGATGGTAAGTTTGCCTTGTGTGGTCGACTGGAATATCTCGGACTTAACTTCAATTATGATTAGCATGTTTGTATGCGTCATCGTGATGGTATTTACATGTTGAATTATAATCTAAATATCCTTAGCCACCCCCTTGAAGATTGCACCGACTTCGTGGAAGCTGTCCAAAGCGAAGTCTGGTTGAAGTTTGCTAAAGTTGATCCCCACGTCCCGCTCTTAGATTAGTCCATAGCTTTCTAATCCCTGCAGCCATTCAATCCAGTATATTTTTGGTTAGTTTAGGAAACTTGTGCTACATTGACATACCTTTCGAATCCCGCAAAATCCCTTTCTCTTTGATGTCTTCTGTCGAACAATTATGTAAGTCCCCTTGTGATACTATCCATCGTATAAAGGAACCTTGGAGTTGAATGCATGATCTTTCCTACAATCTTAGCATGTTGGATACTTTGATCAAGAGAGGATAGAGTGACCGTTGGAAACTTTATTCTGTGTTGGTGTGGTCATAAAACACCCGTCAACAGGTCGGATCAAGAGGATATTGACACCTAGATTGGTATATATAGGAGAGAGACTCTCCTCATTATTCATTCACATTTAGATTCAAATAAGCAGAAGTTCGCCTAAACAAGCAGAGATTCGCCTAACAAGCAGAAGTTCGCCAATAAGAAGGAGATTGCTAATCAAAAGGAGTTTATCATTCTACTCAGAAATTTGCACTACTTATAGTGTTGTTTTATACTTGTGTATTCTACCTTTTATTGGCTCTCAAGTGCAACTCTTGCACTATTGTATCTGATCTATAATTGATTAAATTTCTGCTGGGTTTTTCCCTTGAGTAGAAGGGTTTTCCCAGGATAATTTGTTGTGTCTTTTGTTTTGTGTTATGTTTCTTTTTGCTTTCATATCTGATCTAAAAATTAACATGGTATCAAAGCAAGGTTCAGGAATATCTGATCAGATTTGACTAAGCAATTCATTGAACATTATTCCTATTTTAGAGCAGATCTAATTGCAGTCTTGGTGCTGATCTATAAGGCAAGTTTGGAGCATATTTCATAGTGTTTTTGGAGCAATCATTCAAGCAGTTTTGGAGCAGACTTGAGCAGTATGTTTCAGACCTTTTTGAAGCTGAAATCGTGAAGAATATAAGCAGACTTTGAAGGTGTATTATTGTAGACCTAAGAAGCAAATTTAAGGGCAGAAATCAGATTTCTTTTGAGCAGTACTATTGAAGATAAAGTTCAGATTTGAAAGTATTTATTGAATATCAAATTGCAGATCTAAGTGTAGGTTAAGTGAGTAGAAATTCAAAGCATATTTGTGTAGTGAGCAAATTTAGTTGAAGACCTTGAAGGGATCTAGGGCAGATCCAACATCCATATTTTATACATAATTACGGTTGCTTTCAAATTTGAGTAGAAGACAATTCTTTAGGGCAGTTACTCAGAAAAAGAAGATGGTGACCGGTGTCAAGGTAGAAGATAGGCTTGATGGAGCTTCAAACTTCAACTCTTGGAAACCTAGGGTACTCATTGCCTTAGAAGAGAATGATCTTCTAGAATTTGTAGAAAGTGACATGCCTAAGTCGTCTAAAGACACAAAGAAAATCCAATGGAAGAAAAATGGAGCGAAGGCTAGAAAGATCATGATAGACTCTGTGAAGGATCACCTAGTACCGATCATCTCCAAGATGAAGACAACTAAAATAATCTTTGATACTCTAAAAGGACTGTATGAGATCAACAATACCAGTAGAGCCCTTGCTCTAAAACAACAGCTTCATCATGTAAAAATGGCTAAAGAAGATTCAGTCATTTCATTCTTTATGAAGATCTTTGATTTGAGAGATCAGTTGAGCACTATTGGGGATATAGTTGCAGACAGAGATCTTGTTATGTATTAAATGGTCTTCCCCAATCTTGGGAGCCTTTTATTCAAAGCATCAGTGGGAGATCCAAGTTTCCCAAGTTTGATCGCCTACGTGTTGACTATATTCAGGAAGAAACCAGATTGGAAGCAAGAGGAAATGGGCAAAACTCCCATAATGAAGAAAGTCAAGTACTCATTGCACATGCTACTAGAAAAAGAGGCACCTTCAAGAGAAATTGAGACAGAAAAACAAATTTTGTTCCAAAATCGAAAAAGAAGGATCTTTCTCATATTCAATGTTACAGGTGTGACAAGTATGGACACTATGCCCAGGACTGTAAATTAAAGTTAACGTAGCATGTTTCTATTGCAAAAATTGACATAGTGACATCTCAAAAGGATTCAAGTTATTCTAAAGTCGATTCAGAAGGATTCCTATTAATCTCTGCTCTTTCAAGTAATGTACAATCTGACAGTGATACTTAGTTGATAGATAGTGGTGCTTCACGTCACATTACAGGCTACAGAGAACATCTTACAGATTTAGTAGAGAAAGAGTCTAATTTACAAGTTATAATTGGAGATGATGCTAGTTATGCCATAAAGGGAGCTGGGGCCGCTTCCTTCCAGCTAAACTCGGGTATCCCTCTTCAATTGAGTGATGTATTGTTCGTACCTGGGATCAAAAGGAACCTTGTCTCCATTTCAGCCTTGGAGGACAAAGGGTCCAAGGTTGCCTTCTCTGAAGGAAAGGTTCTTGCATGGTCGAAGAACTCTAGCATAAATTCAGCTCGTGTGATTGGTATTCGTCAGGAGAGCCTATACAGATTGTCATTACGACCAGTTACTTCGAAGAGGAGGAAACCTTCAGGAGATCTAAAGGATACTTCATGGAGGTGGAAATGACATTTAGAGGGAGTTTGACAAACCAACAGAGGCTACAAAGGATGTGAAAAATGACGCCCTCATTGAGAGGGAGTCACAGCATTATTGAGATCTATTGTAGTGTATATTTCTCTAAGACGGAGAAATATGAGGTGAAAGCCCTTGTAGAGTATATTTCTCTAAAAGAAATATGAGGTGAAAGCCATTGTAGTGTATATTTCTCTGAGACAGAGAAATATGAGGTGAAAGCTCTTGTAGCATATATTTCTCTAAGACGGAGAAATATGAGGTGAAAGCCCTTGTAGCGTATATTTCTTGAGACAGAGAAATATGAGGTGAAAGCCCTTGTAGAGTATATTTCTCCACGACTGAAAAATATGAGGTGAAAACCCTTGTACAGATCATATCTCTGAGATTGAGCTGTGTTTCCCACAATTGGGTGTAGCCATTGTGGACGTCATGTTGAGAGAATCCATGATCAGATATATGTGAATACCTCCCTAGCTAAGAGGGAGTGTTAGTGTTTTAAGTAGCTGCGGGAGGTATTTCCCAAAAGAATAATTACATAAAGCTAGTCGGCCTATTTATCATAAACAAATATTGAATCTTCTAGGTCGGCTCAAGAGGAGATTGACACCTAGATTGGTATGTATAGGAGAGAGACTCTCCTCATTATTCATTCACATTCAGATTCAAATAAGCAGAAGTTCGCCTAAACAAGCAGAGATTCGCCTAACAAGCAGAAGTTCGCCAATAAGAAGGAAATTGCTAATCAAAAGGATTTTATCATTCTGCTCAGAAATTTGCACTACTTACAGTGCTGTTTTATACTCGTGTATTCTGCCTTTTATTGGCTCTCAAGTGCAACCCTTGCACTATTATATCTGATCTATAATTGATTAAATTCCTGCTGGGTTTTTCCCTTGAGTAGAAGGGTTTTCCCAGGATAATTTGTTGTCTTCTGTTCTGTGTTAAGTTTCTTTCTGCTTTGCATATCTGATCTAAAAATTAACATGACGAACCAATATTCATTACCCCTATTAGGTCACACATGAAATATGTTTTAGCAGAGAATGTTTGGACTTAAATTCCTTGCTTTATCTGACATTGGGTCATAAATTACCTTAGCTGCTTTGTCATCAATGAAGAAATTTTAGGTCATTTCATATGAATTTTCTGGCACTTGGAACCCATATCACAATTGCAATGAAAACAAGAAAAAGTAGTTGCTTGCTTGCAAAATCCATAAACAGGGAGCTCAAGTATTGGAGATGCAATGCCTATATGTAAGTTCTGCATCTCTAAAGACCTATTACAGAAAGAAGGAGAACAGAAGAAGCAACAGAGCCATAAACACTCACAATTCTGATTTTATCGTTATTAAAGATTTTATAGAGGAAGTCCAACAGCTCACAATATTTGATGAAGAAGACAAACGCACCACTATTTGCATCCCCTTTCTCTTTTGGTTCTTCAATGGACATCGATATTATTTCATTCATTTAATGGTGCAATCTGAGTTAATAGAATCAGTTTGACAAACAGAAAATGCTTCCTAATTTTACCAGAAATATTTGTATCCACTCTAAAATTTGTGCTTTTTTAAAAGATAAATTTAACATGGAAGCCATTATATTTTATATAAAACTCACAGAACAAGCGGCATGTCAGAAGTCATCCGATTTAGCTTCCCTCTTCACCAATCCACACCCACACACACATACAATGTGTAATTTGGAACTTACTAAGATCATTTTCATTGTTTTCGTTCATAGTATGTTAATAACTTTTTGTGGTTGTTGACATGTGTCCTATATGTTTATTCATTTCTAGGCCGTCCCGACATTAGCTGCAGCTTATTCCATATCAAGGGCTGTCAGAATTCCAGTTATGTGTGCATCTGGATTGAGTTCAGTGACAGCGCCAATGGCCCTTGCAGCAGGAGCAGCGGGTGTTGTAAGTGCTTAATTGTTGATTCCATGTTCATTTGCTCTGTCAGCATTTACATCTGACACACTCTAATTTTATTTCTCGTTAAATGCAGGGGATTGGCTCGGCAGTGAATAAACTGAACGATCAAGTTGCAATGATTGCAGAAGTTAAAAGTATTGCAGACGCTTTGTGCTTGTCTTCTCATGCCTTTGATGGTAGTTCCCCTTCTGTTAGTCAAAGAAGTGTATGTCTGTAATGCTCTAGTTCCAGCTTTACTAATCTAAAAGATCGGTTCATTAACTGTCTGCTTTTTCAAGACACGTGTTTCCGATAAAACTCCGTGTGTGTACAGATCTTCTCTATTAAAGCAATGAGTTTGGTCCTCCTATAATGCAGACTTGCTCAATCTGTCTCATGGAGGCATTCTCATTGTTGGTTTTACTTGTTCAAGTTATGTGTACATCTGTGCTTTCTAAATTTTTTTGTTGCAAGTTCTTAAAATTTCAAGCTTTGTGCTTACTAAAACGTTTAGAGATAACTTCCATGTAAATAGTTATATATGAAATGCAGCTCTTTAATTTATTATCCATGGACTCCAGCAAATTTCAACATCTTAAAACCTTTTGGATAGATGAAGCTGAATGGTGCCTTCATTAGGTTTTGGTGTGCTTGAATGATTTTAGTAGCCAAAAGTTGTTTAAGGAAACTTCACTCAAGCATCTTAGGTTTTCAGATTAATTGTATGAGACAAAACAGCTAATTTGTTAGGATTCTATTTTTTCCAAAACACGGTTTCAATAATTTAAGAGCACACGAGAGCATTATTAACATTTACAATTAGCATCCTAAAGATGAAAGAATCAATGTGCGAAATCAATCAATACAACTAAATTGTATAATCGTAAAGAGTTACAACAATATTCCATTAAGTTTGAGGGATACAGGAAGATAAGGATGCTTTGAAAATGTTTTGGGGACCTGTGGAGAAATCCTCCAAATTCCAAATTTCATGTGACAAGGAGATAGGCTAAAGATGTCAATTTTCAATCATAAATAACCATGTATCTGCCAACTCAAATATACAATTTAAATGTCAAAACCATATTAATTGTAGTTCCGTGCTGGTTCTCATTTCAATGTTAAAAAAACGTATTAAAATGATCAAGGTATAAATTTGTTGCAAACAATTGAAAGTTATAGACTCTCGTGTCATGTCTTTCTCTTCCATGTGCCTCAATAGTGCTTTACTGCCATCAACGTGATGGGTTTGGTGCAAACATTTGTGTAGCAAACAATAAAAATAAATAAAGTGTTCTAAGTATCTTGTCCTTTCTCTTTTGTTCTATGTGCCTAAGTAGTGGTTCAAGAAGAATAACTCCCTCAAGAAGAATAACTCCCTAGATTTGGGCAAATGTCAAGATCATCATCTCAATCTAACTCATTAAAGATGATTGAAGTCAGCTTCTGCCAATTCGTATGTTATCACTCCTCGTTATCTATGAGTGTCATCCTTAAGGATCGCCATTTTGTGGTGTCCACACAATTATTGAGGTATCTCGGTGGTGAAGATGTCATGCGTTGTATGCTGCATTTAGTTTTTCAATTCTTCTAGAGGTGAATTTATTCCTAAGAATCATGTGGATGAAGATATAGTAAAACAAATCCGCTTAGTTGGAAATGAATTTGTAACATAAGCCAAGAAGCAAATAATTAGGGTAGATCTCTAATACTCTATTTCTCATCCATTATATCCCACCCATTTAGAAGTCCTAGGCCACACTGTTAGTTCCCCATGTTTGCATTCTGCTAATGAATTCCCTTAATAGTAGGTATGCTAGCCCACAAAAAATGTGTTTTGACTAGCATACATGCATATAGGTGTAGGAGTTCAACACGGAAAACTTATGTGAGTGTGCATAGGAGGCATCTAGACTATGTCAAAATGACATCATTTTAGTTATCTTGGCATTAACAACTTTGGCATGTCATGATGTTTTGATGTAAAGCTTTTAGATTGATTTTGGTGTAAATATCTACTTAATTTTGAAAAAGACTTTTAGTTAAGTTGTCGATTGTTAAGAAATTAAGAATTAGTTGTAATTAGACTAAAGTTATAATTTAAGTTATGGGGTTGAAGACATATTTGTGTCATGCACATGTTTTACTCATCTTTTACATGATTAATTATTCTTATATTGACTTGCATAACTGGAATGAACATGATAAGCTATAAGGGAAGTACAAAAAATACTTAGTGACAATTTTTGTGACTCAAACAAGCATTTATTCATTATAGCAATGTGTCAAGGTTGGGTTGAATTACATTATGTGTTAATAATTGGATCTACCCACAAAAATATTAACAATAAATGGTTGACATTCAATGCCCTTCTTGTTATGCACGTAAGGATATAGGTGATATGGTGTGGCATATTGATCAATAAATTCTCAAGCACTCTATAGTAGAAATTGCAAAATCACAAATTTGTTGTCAAATGTCATATGATAGTCTTTAATTGCTTTTAAAATGCTCAAAGACCATAGGATTGGTGTAATATGATATAGGAAACATGATCAATACTTGTATCAATGTTTCAAGAGCATAAGCAATTATGAACAGAAGTGAAAAGCAAGCAAAAATGTTGCACACAAAATTTTACCTTGGAAACTTCAATATGAGAAAAAATTACTAAAATTGGCAATAAGCTTTCATGATGTTTTAGTCAAAAGGTAAATTTGAAAGAGACCACTAGAATACACTACTATTTGTTCATGGAGTTCGCTTTATGCTCATATATTCTTCCTCTAATGATCTTAGTTTCAGTCACTCTTAACACTCATGCCTTTACAATTGAATGTTTGTCTCTTGTTTATAATGCCCAAGGAGTGCCATTTTGTGTACTAATGGACTCCCAAGTGTCTTAGAATTGACAAATATTTTCCATTATATTTTCACTTTATAATTGGTAAAATTATCAATTCAAGAAAATTGATGGGTATGTGTTGATCTTGTTGGAACCAATATTTAGGAAATTGCTACTATAAATACTAACAGTAAAAAAATTGCCCTCTATGAGAGCTAGTGGTTCTAAAACCACTACTACCAATTGATGATTTCATCACTATACAAGAATTACTCTTCATAAGTCCTATTTATTGATTTATTTCAATACTCATTAAAGGGCTTTAGTTTCACTAGCCCTTATAAACCATACCTCCCCTTTGGAAGGCTTTTCATCTTATAAAAGCTTGGTAGCTAAGGAGACATAAAAAGAGCTCACACTTTCTCATTTAAATACCATTTTTCTTGCTTTAGCATTTTCTCCTTGAGGCCATCTTGCCAAGACTTCACACTAAAACACATCCTCCAACTACCCTACAAATCCAATCTCAAGTATTTAGTAGAAGGTAGCAAATGCTTTTTTTCCTCATCCATGTGAGTGACTCATATAGTTTCAAGTTTTCACAATTTACTATTGAGTACATCCATATGAAATAAGATAAATCAAGTTGCAACATTTTCTTCAACTTGTAAGATAAGATGGTAAATGGCCTATACCTAGGAGTTTAATCTTCCTACTTGTCCTTGAAGATTGTCCTTGCTCAAATATAAGTATACCTTTTCCCTTACTTTGAGATTGTGCTCTCTTTGATTTTGTTCATGTTTATCTTTGTATTTGGCATGAAACTTTAATTAATCTTGTACTTTGGGATATATTTACTTAATCCTCTCAATTAATTTTGTTGCTCTTTTCACTTTTGGACTTGCACCTTTTTGTATTCTTGTTGTTTCATTGCCACATTAAGAGTGATAGGAGGAAAATTATCCAAGCATGCTTCAAAGGGTGTTCCATTAATGGATATATGTATGTCCTATTGTATGAGTTGAATATATGTCAAACTCATCCCAACTCCTTGGATACTTATTATAACAATTTATTAGTTGTAACAAAATATTGTTACACTTTGAGTTTGTCCACTAAGGTGAGGGTGGTAAGTTGTGGTTCTAGAATTTGGTACCCATTTTTCTCCATGATATGGTCCAACATCTCCCCAAAATATGGAACCGATATTAAATAACAAACTTAAAGGCAAATCAAAATGCACATAAATATTAGAAGAGAATCACTTAGTTACAAAGCATATAGATGATTGTGAGAGTGCCTAGACTTTGGAAAACCTCCAAAAAAATATACCAAAGTGATTTCCCTTGGTCTAGTAAGCACAAGAGAGACATGCACTCTTTATTTCATAACCTTAGGCTTCCTAGGACAACATAATTGACATCCTGTAGTGGATTTAATGAGTTCTTGTTGCATATTGGGTCAATAAACATAGCTTTATAAATGAAGCACAATCTTGCTAACACCAAAATGACATGAAAAATTGGAAGTACATGCTTCCATTATCAATATAAGTTTATGTTCTTTGTTTAAAAATAGTTTTTCCAACTTGTAGAGTAGCTCACTAATGATGGGTCTTTTGACACACCAACTTAGTGACTATAATAACTCTCTTGAAATGGGTATGAGACCCTCCAAGGCACAAGATATCTAGTTAGGGATTACTAGAACACTAGCTTTGCTAGGAAGAGTTACATATTGATACCCACAAGGTTGTTGGTTTATTTTCCAATTTATGGTTTATTGGAACAAAAAGTATTTGTATTTAGTGGATTAATATCCAAACCACTTACACATAGTTTTACTTTTTATTAGTTTATATGCACATTTCTAAGTAAAAATTTAGAAAGATGTAGTTTTAACTTAAAAGAACAAAAATTGTTTGTGTTTAATGGATTAATGCGTTTTATTCCCTTTATGATGTTAATTATGTTGAATTTATTCGTATCTCCAGACATATAGGTCTAGAGATATAGATAAATCTAGATATGAAGATTGATTATATTAATCACGAAATATTTTTTGAATACTGGGTAGGAAAAATGTTTTACATATTGTAACAATCCATTAAGCACCTATTAGATATATTATAATAAATTTGAACTCCTACCTCAAATTGGCTTTTATATCATAGTCGCTCCAATTTAGAATTGGGAAATGAAGAGAGGAATTGGTTTAGAATGCATGTATGTATGTATGTATGTATGTATGTATGTATGTATGTATGTATGTATGTATGTGTGTGTGTGTATGTATGTATGTATGTATGTATGCATGTATGTACGTATGTACATATATGTATCTATCTATATATAATTTCAACAATTATTTCTTATTGGTGAGCATTTTTCCCATGTCTTCTATAGAAAGAGGAGAATTCAAGGATCACTCATACTAGAAGTAAAGATCATAGTGGAGAGGGATCTTGTCAAAACTTCTTGTGGAAAATGGGTTGATCTAACTATTTCTAAACTAGCTAAGGGACCTAATACTACCGCCCAGATTTGGAACCCACATGTAGATGCTCACAATTTTGTGGTCATACCAATGATTTGGAAGAAATCTCTTGCAAATTATTTAGTGCTTATTTTGCTCAATTAATCATGTTTACTTTGCTAAGTGGGATGGACTTTCACATTACACATTTCTCCAATTATGAAGTATGGTTAGACGATCCTAGCCACATTAAACTTAGTGCTTGGGTAGTTTGGCCAAAAGTAGGTCAAGAAATTTTGAATGGAGATGTAGGTGGAGTTTTTCAAAGAATACAAATCACTTGTGGGTTATTCTAGATTTGGAAACATCTAGAATAACTAGTGAACTATAGATTTATTACACCCGAATTGGTGTATTGTCTTTGTAATGTTAAAGGTTTTTTTCTAATTGGTTCCATTGTCACAAAGTTGCTCCAAAATTGGAGTTATTATAACATTGGTCTAGGATCTTCTCTTTTAACTATAAGCATACTTTTTGGGGTAGTATGAGTCAACAAAGCATGGAGATTTTATTGGAGCTAGGATTCAAAAGAGACTTAGACATTAATTACTCGGATTATATTTAAAATTTATCTACATACTACAATCGACAAAGGTTGTAAAGGAGAGAAACAAACAATTGTGTCTTCTCTAGGATTTTTTTTGTTTTGATCTGCAATTTGGGTTTTGATCTATTAGGAATAGGGTTACATGACTATCCAGATGATTGATTTCATAGATAAAATTGAAAAATAAAGGCAATTTTCATAGAATAGGTTCAAAATAATTATTTATATTATTAAATAAATAGGGAGTGTCCAAGTTATTTCAAAGGGCATTATAGAAAATTACTACTTGATATAACTCAAACTAGAGAGCAATATGTTTTTTGACTAGATATCAATTTAGTATTAATGTATAATTATTTCAAGACCATGTATTTTTTTATATCTTTCACTATCCACTATCCATCATAGGTATTGGTCTTTATGCTAATCTAATTATGTTTTTATCTTATATGCTAAGGTACAATTTATTTATCTCAATCTTTCTATTATTTGTAATCATTTTTTTACCTTCCAAATGATTTGTTCATTATCCAATAGGCCTAGTTCTACCATTTTCTTTATGAGACATTAATATTAATAGAATAAAATAGAAACATTAATTATAAATTAATATTTTTGCATAATTTTAGTTTTCCCTTGTAAAAATATAATTTTGCACGCAATGGTCTAAGATGGGTGGTATTTCAACCTAGGACCCAATGATTAATACTATTGCATCAAACAATCATCAATCTATTTCTATTTCCAAACTATCATCATCATCATAATCCTCGTCGTTGTCATAGTGGCACCCTATTTTGTAATATAGAACTCATAAATGCTTTCCCTTTACTTTTTAGTGATTTGGGCATCTCACAAACCTTGTTGCACTTTTGGTGAGTTTGCAAACTTGCTAAAACCATGAATCTTGTCTCTTTTCTTAGCCACTTTTCTCCTTTTTTACTTTCTCTCTTCAACATGTTGTCAGTGTTTTTACAAGTTCACAAACCTTGGCATCTTTTTAGTGAGTTTGTAAACCCATGAACTTAGAGACTTTAAAACTTTGTCAATCTTTCTCAATTTTTTAGACTTTTGAGGAACTCAAAAACTTTGGAACTTCATCAAAGATTCAATGAGTTGGAAAACCTACAAACTTGCTAACATTATGAACTTAGTCCCTCCTCTGTCTATATTTCAAGGAGTTCAATAACTTACAAACTCCCTAGAATTTCAAACTTGGCTACCTATTATGCCTTTAGATAATTTGAACTTTTAACATATGTCACACTTTCAATGAGCTCGCAAATTCATGAACTCGACAACAACTTGATCCTATTATCCTTTTGGTAAGTTTGTGAACTTGTGAACCTTCGAACACTTAAAACTCAACTCCTTTATAACCTTTCATGTCAAGGTTTTGGGGAGTTCACAAACTCACAAACTTCCCAACTTTGAAAACAATTAAGAAAATGAAGATTTTAGACCTAGAAAATTTAGGATCATTTTGAATATTTCAACATATGGGAGGGGGAAAAGGATATCACAAGAACAAATGACAAAATAGGCAAAGACTAAGGTAGATTTTTAAAACATTAAAATTGGGTCCCAACATACCACATGAACTTGGAAATTCTTACACATTTTATCAAATAATCAATAATGTTTACTTGAGTGTCAGTTTTCTCCATTTAAACTTTCTTGCTCTTAAGTATATTCCTCACAAAATGGCATTGATCAACATGGTTGGTACTACCATGATAAATAAGATTTATCACCAGAGAAATTGCAATATGTGAGTCACACATCACTAGTGTGTGATTCTTAAAACCAATTACAATATGTGAGTCACACATCACTAGTGTGTGATTCTTAAAACTAATTATATCATATAATCTCTGTATAGGATCAAGTATTTTTAAGATACTCAAAAACAACTAGAAGACTAACAACAGCATATTACTAACATATCAAACTAATCATATGTCAAAAACTGGGTACACTCATCATAGGTAGACCTCTTAACTATCAACATATCCAACCCAATCCACAATCATATGTCCTTGTATATTCATTATCTTGCACAAACTCTATCTTCACCAATAACAAATAAAATATACTTAAAACCCCACAATATGATGACACATATACCTCCCTAGGATTCCCACAACATGGGTAATGTATAGTTAAAATGGTCAAAACATTCAAAGAATCCACTAAGAGAACTCACATAGAGAATGTGGCTAAATCCTCTATCACACAGTGTCAAAGAACACGCATTAATTTACAAAACTAAAATACAACTAGTGTAAAAGCTCTATGCCCTAATCACCACAACTTTTCTAGGTTCTTTACATCATATTGAGAAAAATCTAAAGATTCCTAATCATCCTTACTATAAATAGTAAATGATCAACTCCACACAAATATCAATTCAACCATGAAATGAACCAAGCCTCCAGGATACATAATAGACCATAAAGAGAAAACCAACAAATCAAACTATGTTTTGCCAACACCAACACATGTTCAATCTTTGATAAGTAATATCTCCTCCTAAACCCCAAACAAAACAAAAAATCAACATCTAACCATTCAATCCAAATGTCAAACATAGCAACTACAGATGTAATTCTCTCAAACTAAAGGAACATCAAAGAAAATAACCATTCTCACAAGGAAATGTGCCTAAAGAAATGTTCCTAAAGCTGCTAAAAATATCATGTTCTCCTCAAACAAGTCCTCAAAAATGATACTACATCTCAAGACCCAAACATAAGGAGACAAAAAAAGTCATAACCATGTATCTAATCCTCAATCAAGTCCTCAAAATTAACACAACTCAAGACTTGTGCACACAAGAAAATAATACAAAAATAAAGAAAGCATATAAAAATGAGGTGGGAAATACCTATCCAATCATTCATTATTGAGTGGACCAAGTACAAGGTATGAGATTGTTCTACCTTTGAAGCATAATCTCCTCAATAATACCATTATAAACCCACACCCATCTCTAGGTATAGGCTTCTCAGTCTTTCTGCTGAAACCTCATCAAGTGAGTCATCATTCCAACACATGATCTCTAAAAGAAAGAGATCTAGCCTTACCCAAATTTGATATACATATTTTTCTATTATTTCATTCCAATCAAACTAAAAATGTGACTCTATAATTAGAAGATCGCAAGGAAAAATGATAACACTTATCTAGCATATTACCGTAAACTAGCACAAATCTCTCACTACATAATTAGTACAAAATCTAAAAACTTATCATGAGATCATGATTTATTACCCAAACCATGACCAATGCACCCACTATAATTGAGAAAAAATGTAGACTCTAGAAACTATTACAAGCCCCATGATTTGCATCTTCACCAAGGAATATCATTTATCCACAACTGACATATATACTCTAAAGCATTCTCATCATGACACAACTCTAACTAGTAATCTAGAGTCTACCATGGCACAATAATGCATCCTCTAAACTAAGGGTTGTCTTTCTAAACCAAAAAATCATTATTGACATCCCAACCAAAGACTCCACAGGTCCTCTATGGAAACAAGTTATCTACATCTTTTAAAAATTTGAAGATAAGCATCTTCTACCAATAGAATTAAATATGTCAAATAACTTTCACCATACACATAAGGTATCAAAAACTCCTCATAACACCAACAACCACTATAAAATATCGTTCATCACAAAGTGAGATCTAAATCAGTACCAAATCTCACATTGAAGGTGATCCCAAGCTACACATGGCACCTTGATAAACATCTCCTAATTGAAGATCACCCATGGTCCTCACTCAATCAAGGAGAACAACACTACAATATTAACTTCTCTCAAAGTAGAACCAAGATCTCCAACCAAGAAGATATGATGACTATGTAGCCACACAAAGCTCCCACTTGAGCTTTGATCACTAGCCTCTTATGCCATCATATGCAATAGATATATGTTCCATAATACAACTATTTTAAGTACTCTATAACATCATCTCATTGTCCCACTGCAACTTAACATACCAATGCACCACAATTACTTGCAAATCCAACCAAGAGAATCTATAACACTATGAAATATATATGGGTATATACAATCCATATCCAAGTTATACATGCAACTTGCATGTATAAATAACACAAAACACCACACAATGCATAGATCTCATTTAATGCAACATATAAATTTGACCATCTTAGTAAAAAAAAAATGGAGACAACTAAAGATACCGTGTAGATTCTCCAAGACTCAAATAGTAGACCAAATCTACATCTAAGTTTCCATAAATCCACAATAGAGTATTCACAATTAATGAACACAATAATTAAGACTTTAGAAATGTTAATTGAAAAGGTACATACCAAAATTTCAACACTTGAGAAGGCTACCTCCTCAAACCATATACAAAGCATGCAAATCTAAAACTATCTACATCCAAAATACCTTAAACAATAGGACCTCCGAGGATTTAAAATAATTTAAAATGATCAAAGGTTGTCCAAGTACTCTACGCCACCAAAATATCAATTCCACAACCATTAATGAGTGAATACAAATGGAGGAACTAGGTTGTCCAAGATATTCTAAGTCACCAAAAGACCAATTTCACAACCTATGTGCAATTGGGGACTCATCATCTAGTGTTTCATAAAACTAAGTACTAAAACTATGCACCCAACTTAAACACTCCATACAATAGTTAACACAACTAGTGCTTTCTAATGTGACTAGGGAACCAAAACAAGCACTACTCGTCCATTAAACATGACCATAGGATAAAGGAACATAACCACCATGACAAAATTTAATCACAAACTACCAAATAGGAATTCTAAGTCATAAACATGTAACACATAAACATATGACCAACTCTAAGATCTATCACCTTGAATTTCAACAACCCAAATTTCTAACTATTGGAACATTCAATCTCAAACCTTGATGTGATTCATAGATTCAATATTATTCTCTCCTCACAAAATCCTTCAAAGTTCTCCTTTGTGAATAGTTATACACAAACTATTACAAACCAAATATTGTAGGGTTACACCATCACACATGCTAGGGTTTACATTCCAACAAAGTAGAAAGCACCCAAATAATCAACGTGTGCTTTGATACCACATGTTGGGGGTTTTAACCCTTGTTGTAGATGACTGGTAGATTGGATAAAATAAACTTAAGACTATGTGAATAAAAAATCAATAGTTACCAAATCTATCTAGCAACATATACAAAAGTAAATAGAATAATATGCATCCACAATACTATACACAAGACTTGATATTTATGTGGGAAACCCTTTTATAAGAAAAACCCACAACCAAAATACATTCATAGTTATATCATCTAGAATTAAAATATATTCAATGCAACAAAGTCTCAATCTACTATATTTTCTTTTGTAATCACTCTAAGGCTTTTAACACTTACAATGTTTAGTCCAATGTTACCATTTTAGCTTGTATAACCTTATAACATTGGCACATTCACACAAATTTTAATACATATAGTTGTCATTATGGAAAACCAACCATCTAACTATCCAACATATCCATGAAATACAATGAGTAATGCAACTATATTATGACCATAACATGATGTCATCATATCACATAAATCACCAAGTATGATGTCTCTAGATGGATAGTCACCTTGTACGCTTTGCCACTACCACACATTATGAATCAATAGTTACAACCTTCACATTATTGGTATACATACATGTTTCTAGTATAGCCACCACTACCCAACTTCTTGCTCAAACTAAATAAGAGTAACATAAACATATAAATTTCAACATAACAAATATATTATTAATGATTAAATATTTTTTAAATGGTAATATAAATATAATAATCTATAATAAAATTTATTAATACATATTTTCAAATGCATTAATCAAATTTCATTCAGACCACATGATTCTCGTATTAAATCATATTGTAATTATATATTTATAGTTACTTTTAGGATTTTCTTTGACATGCACTAATCTTGTGCCTCTAACTTTTCAATCATCAATTAAAATTTGAAAAACCCTAAACATATATTTCCTTGTTATCCTTGATCAATTATAACGAAAAATAAATTTTATTTTTAAAATAAAAAAATCACAATTAATGGTGTATTTAGATGGGTTAACCATTAGAAATTATATTATATTTGTACTTTAATATTTAATGCATTCTTAAAAGTTGGTAGATTGTCTTTAAATATAAACCAAAGGTTTTGATAGTTGGACAAGGTCCCAACTAATTGTTAATTGATGCAAATATTCACCATATGAATGTGCAAGGTGAATATTCATTTCAAGGAATTTGTAATGTATTATGGAGAACTTGGAGTGCATGTACACCACCTCCTAGGAAAAAAATGATAGCAAATTTGAGTCTTTTAAGATTTTTTTAAAATGATGGGTACATGCAATAAATTTATGTTACTTCATAATTGTCATGTTGTATGCATGTCATACCATTAATAATAGATAATAATATATGACATTAATAATAAAATTAATACAATAAATCATAAAAAATTACAATGAAAATAAGATTTACATAAAAATTAAGCATCAACTTTTAAAATCAAAAATAAAAATAACTAAAAAAATTTAGTGAAACAAAAAAAAAATCAATTATTATTGATTCTACATAGTCAACAAGATATACTTGACAAACATAATACTAGTAGATCTTCCACTAACTAAATGCCACAACTAACAAGTAAGTTAGAGCCACACATAGTGACTTCAATTATAGACCAACCTCAAGTCCAAGCTAGGCCAAGGACATAAAGTTCATTTTTTAAAGTACTCCCACCTAAGCCTACTTCACTAGAAACTAAATTACCAAATAAACCCAAGTAGCCAAGTTACATCCGCTTATAATCAAACTAAATCCATTTACACCAATTGCACATAGTTACATGAAAAAAGTGATGTCAAGTGAACTATGTGATGTACCCATCAAGGCTAGCACATGGTGATCAAGTTCATGGCATACCACTAACCAAATGCCACAAACAATAAAAATAAAGTTAAATGCATCCATGGCTACTTTGTGTAGAGATCAACATCATCAACCCTTCCAAGAAAATAAAAAACATAAAAAAAATCAAACCTCACTTAAGGCCACTTTCCCACATGCGTATCTACTTGATAAACCCAACCATGTAACAACCCAAATCACCATCAAATTAACCCCAAAAAGAGCTCTGCAAATGTGCAAAACATTGCTCTCAAGCTTCTTAATTGATTATCTCATGCAATATCGTTACTCACATTATCTCATAATGGAAATAAAAATTATACTAAAAATAGTTAAAAATATATAATACTATACTCAATCCTTACCATAGACCACAAATATAGATTTAAAAGCTCCTAATATGAAATATCACAAGATCAAGCTTGCAAATCCCTATGACAATGCTTAACAAAAATTTAAATTAATTGCAATACTAGTACATACCCATTTGAGTTGGATCTATGCAAATCCAAAAACAAACAAGAGTTGAGCCGGAAACCCTCTAATGCGCAAAAAAATGATATAATCTATCATAAAAATTCACAACATTTGTGAGTAGACGATTCATTAGCCAACTTGAGACCCTAACCTAATTGTTTGGCACGAAGGGAAATCGAATGTGATATATAATTGGGAGAGAATGTAGCATATCTAATCTTTGTCTCTCAACTTTTCCCTCAAAACTCAAGATCAACAAGCCCTTCTATAGAAAACTCAAAGGCATTTTCTTCAAAATAAATGATTTATCATAAACTTTTCAATGTAGGAGGTATTGAGGAATTCCAAAATGCACAACAAAAATTATGTTGTAGAAGAATTCAATTTGAACTATATTTATAACAATTTGGGCAATGACAAAGTTGACAACTTACAATAAGAAACAAAGATTTCATATGATTCTTCAAGTTGAATCCAATTTGATTTTATTAAACCATCATAAATCAATGCTTATTAATATTATAACAAGTAAAAAATCCATAAAAATAAAAATAAAAATCCAACTCAAAATAAATTGATGGACAAAAAAGTTTGGTGCTATTTTTTTTAAGCATATCCTATCAACTAAATATTAAATAAACATTTTGATATGGTGGAAAGTCATTTTCTGTTTTCAAAATTATATAATAGCTAGATTGGAGTTGAGTCATCATCTTGTTGATGTGGACTAAAAGTCTGACAGTGATATGTTACCCACACACATTCTCCATTTCAAACAAAGAATAAGATCTTACCAACCTTCTCTCTAAATAAACTCAAAGTTTAATGTGATTACGTATGGCTGTCGTTTATTTTAAGACAAAACTGACGGTTCAGATTCGCCGCGCATATTTGAAAAACGTTAGGTAGGTTTTATGATAAACATTGTAACATGGAGTAGGTTTTAGAATGTTTTAATATTTAACTAGACTTAGAGTATTATAACATGGAGTAGGTTTAAGATCTGATGGCTTAGTTGCATGCTAAGTTTTTTTTCGTTTTTTTTTTAACTTATAATATTTTTTATTTGTATTCTATTGTTTAATCTCTTCATTGATGGTTACAACAATTTTTAATAGATTTTTAATATAATATTGTTTTTGATTAAAGTAAGCAGGAAAGTAGGCTCTTGAGTCTTAAATAAAAGAATCTTCACGAGTCAAACAAAACTAGATCAAAAGAGGCCAAGAACAACACACTATCAACACATTAACAGTATATAGAAGTATTAGAGTTCAACATTAACATAATCAAAAACAACTTAGGGGACGATGGATCCCCAACATCGTTTGCAAGCAACACTCGCAATTATGTTGTTCAGTGGCAAGGGCATTGGGATCTTCCTCACTCACAATGTAGATAGGGGGGGACGGTGGGCAGGGAGAGGCTTTAGGGAGATCCTATGTTTCCATGTGGGGGGTCTCAGGAACATCCTCAATCTTGAGTTTACAATCAAGAGCATTCATCTTATCGAACAAAATGTTGCCTTTGAACCGCAATGGAGAAGGCTTTGAGAAAATATTAGTAAAATTACCCTCATTCACAAAAGTATATTCTTCCTACAAGGAGTCTGTCATGCCCATAATCTGAACAAAGGGAAAAAAAGAAAAAAGAAAAAACAACCAACGTCTTTTTTATAACAACTACAAAAATGTTTACCATGCTTGTCATGATAACATTTTGCATGCACTAGAAGATGTTGTGGGTTTAAGAGATTGCAACAAAATGAAGGGGAGGAAAAGGCCAACATAATACTTGGCTTGCAGAATGCCATGGAGAGAGGATTTCACTCTTACCTTTTAAGAGTTATGTTCTACATCTAACTAGCAAAGGGACAATCTTTAAGTCATGATGCTCCTAGAAACACAACTTACTAGAGTGTTATAAAAATCCTACCTTTCACCTTAAGATGTTGACTTTGTGATGATATTGTGACTTCAAGTCCTAAATTTTAAGTTGAAATAATGAACTTGATCCCATGGGATGGTCATTATATTTCTCATTAAGTTGAATACGTGGGTAATTTGCTATTCCCACCTAAATTTGCCTCGTAAATTAAGGACTTAATCAAGATGTACTGAATATTTATTAGAGTAGTATACTAACATAAGATAATAAAGTTCAAATCTAAGTTGCTTCACAAAGAAAAGTTATATTTATCTAAACATCCTATGAACTCTAAACAAATCAATTCAAAGGTCATTCCGTCATGTTTAGTATCTATGAAATTTTTGACTAAGGCAATTGAAAAGAATCATATTCTTGTTATATTTATTTTATAGTAGCTTATATTGTTTTAATAATAATAAATGGTATACTTCCCAATTTAATTTGTTCAATTTATAATACAAAGTAATGTTTGTTCATCGAACAAGTAGATATCAAAGATAGAATTCCAAATAATAATGTAACTTATTTAGTCCTTAAAAAAATTACAATAACATAGCTATAAAGATCTTGCAATATTCATAAGGTAGTACTTATAGATAATTTCCTTGATTAGAATTTACAGCATACCAAATAAATGTTGAAAGAATGAAGAAGGAGCCCCTTAATGTGTTGTCATTGATGTCAACCAGTCTGCATTCCTCCAGTGATAAGAATCATTTTTTTCAATTTTGGGAGATTGCTTACAAGGTGTCATATATTGTATATTCCAAATGGCGCATGGTTATGAGGTTGGATTGATGGCCGGTGTTGATCATATTAGCATATTTTGTGATTAGGTCTAATCCATGGCCAACCTAATGCTTGATGTTTCTTGTGGTGATTAAATATGTAATGCGGATGTTAGTGAGATCTATTTTAGGTCCATGTCGGCCTAAATTAAGTATTGCATGCTATGGTTTAAGAACAAAAACGTTTTGGTTTAAGTGTGAAGCCAACAAGGCAATTTTGGTTTAATTTTGATTTAATATAGGACTACATCTAATTAGGTTGACCTAATTGATGTATGTGGATGAATTGGGTATATGTAAGACATTTTGAGGTTTTAGGAGATATGAGATGTGAGTATGCGAATTTGTATGTATATGATCTAAACAGCAGTAGATATATTGTGAATATTCAGCGACTATAAAGTAGAGTAGTGTTTTGTATTTTGTATATGATAAGGTGCATACTGTATGTATATTGAGCTTCAAAGGAACTAAATTCAGCACAAGGAGGGTGCATTTTGTATCAGTTCACATCCTGGTTGTGTGGCCATTTCTACTTTGTATCTATCTTTTCTTTTTGTGGTTGTGAGCCCTATTGGACATTGTGTCCTAGCAGTGAGCCTTTTGTAATATCTTATAATCAGTTATAATATATTGTGAGCTAATCCTCGCTATGGTTTTTCCCTTTTTGGGTTTTCCACGTAAAAATATTGGTGTTCATGTGTCGTGTGATCTTGTGATTGTTTCATGCTTTCATTCTTTGTTATAGTTAGATGTGTTTTGATAATTGGATGGATTATAATCAAATGGTTTAATGGAATATTGATTCACCCTCCCTCTCAGTATTTTGAGTGTTCAACAATAAAGTGTAATAATAAGGGTGATATAAATATTCTCACCACAATTGAAGTCATGTACTAGTAAACCCTAAAGAATCCCTAATTTTCCATTAAGTTTCTTTTTCTTACTCTATTCACATTTCATTACACTATATTTTTTAATATAAGGATTATGTTTGTGTGAGAATAAAACAAATGGTGACAATTGTGAGAAATTATCTTGACACCCCTTTAAGGACCACTATATTGAATGACAACAATTATCTAGATAAACTATTATACTTTACCTTGGAACCATGAATTATGTAGTTTCCAATAGGTATATATAAAGTAATGACTAGAATATTTCGTTATCATTCCTATGTTTATCTATCAATAATTTATGTTTAAAAATTTATATACTATATTCCAACTAACATCTCAAATTCCTATGTTAAATGTTAAATGTTTCAAATACATTTATCTCGTTATATTAAATATTACTTCAATTGAAATAGCTAAAATATTTATTCCACATTAATGTGATGGTTGACACTTCCAATAGGATGGCGCCCCTACCATTTCTTATTTTATAATTGTACACATTAATTAGATTTTTTTTATAATGATGTTTGAAATGTGATCTAGAGAATCTATGAGTCTCGTGACCACAAATTTATTCATAAGACTACCAAGGAAAACAAATACATCCTAGCAAAGAAAATGTAAAGTATTTTTTAAACTATCCAAACCCTAAAAAATAAAGGAAAAGAAAAACCTTTTAATTCCATCTCTATCCTTATGTTACATAGGGGAGAAAGGTACCGATAGCAATGGGATAATTAGCATTTCAACTTTGTTATTCATGTCTTTTATTTATCTTCTACTTGCTCACAATCAAGCACATATGTCACATTGCAGAAAATAGAAAAATATAAATAGAATAAACTCATTTTTTTCCTTCAATCATTCCTTTTCTAATCTCCATGGATGCCAAACTCAATGAGTGGATAATGTTTGAGTCACTTGAAATATAAATATCCTTCATATTGGTTTGTTGGACCACTGCCAATCTTGTTGACCTTCTCATAGTCATACTCTCTATGTCTTGTTTCTTAGCCTTCCTCGTGTTCTTCTAGTCCAAAGTTTGGGAATGATTCTTAGAAGAAGTATGCATGGTAGTACCAGCAAATTGACATGGTCCCTCCAAAACATTTCCTCTATAGAAACCTTAGGGACTAGAATTTTTATCTTTCTTGTTGATAGACTTTCCATCAAGCCTTCTCTTTGTAGACCCCTTGTTGGGTTGTCACTTATCTAGGGAGTAATTTTTTAGAGAACAAAGCTTAGTCGTCGCATCTTCCTAAGACTTAGACTTAAAATTAGGGCTAGAAAAAGAGGGAAGACTATCTTGCACATGAACATTGATTTTAGTTTTGGTGGGTCCTTCATGTTAGAAATCTAAAATAGATTGAATAACCCAAGGAACTTTCTAACAGAAAATCAAAGTTACCTAAATTAGAAAAATATAAGAATGTGAACCAAGAATCTAAGAGATTATGCAATGTCAATGTGACATAATTGCATTAAGAGCTTCCCATCTAAATCAATGAATACAAATATTTAAAGAAGATACAAGAATAGATGCAAATACAAGCTAGGTAGTGAGTTTATATAGAACTAAGGAAAAGATGTAGGTGGAAAATCCAATCAATAGGAATCAACCACAAAAAGTGTAGGATGCCACCAAAAGTGGAAAGTGTTCCACCCTTTAAGGAAGGGGACACCACATCACTTATCTCCTAGTAATTAACTCACTTTATTATCCTAAGAAAACTTAATAAAAGTGTAGGAAAAACCTAGGACTAAGGAAAAATAAATTAACCCACTAGAAAAAAAAAAGCATACACCAACGCCCCCCCTTAAGCATAACTTAGGAGGATGTAAAATATGATCGGTCCCAGTGAATCAAGTTATGTTAGGTACCCATGTACATATCAAATTCTCCCCCAAAGAAGAAGAATCCCCCCCATAATAGAGAGAGAAGAAGAGAACTAAGTAGCCCCTCACAAAGAGATCCAATGGTAGATGCTCGAAACTTGACGGAGAAGATAGTCCATGATCATCGAACAATTTTCCTCCCCTTAGGAAGAAACAAAACCAAAGGTGTATGCAAGCTATCTCCTAAGTCCTAAAAGGAATATGTAGGTAGAAAGTGAAAAATGTATGAAGTCTTTGAAGTCAGCTCAATTGTCCACATATCGATGTTGAAAGTAGTCACAATCAAATCATGCATTCTAGGCCACACTGCTGAAAATGAAAACTCAAAATATCCTAGAGATTGATGTAGAACATAATCCAAAGACTCAAGTATCTCCTCTGAAGATGTATCCTCCAAATGTTGATCCAAATTATCCACACTCATGTCAAACTGTGATGAATGATCGTGTAGAGAATGAACAAGAGGGTCAAAGTGTTCCTTCACAACAACTGAAGAAGAATAATTTTTTTCAAAGAGAAGATGAATACACTCAATAGTGTCTCCCAAATCTACAATATGTCTCCATAAACAAGTCTGAAATGCTTTTCAAGAGATCATCCCACAAAGTTGTATCTAAAAGACTATGGATAACCTATTGCAAGAAGTCAGCTTTCGAAGAAGCAACACTGAACTCTGAAGTAGCAACAATAGATGCAAGGACTAAAGATTCTTCCTCAAAGAGAATACTATGTCCTCAATAGTGTCATCTAGATCAGAATGAGGGACTCTACAAACAAACAAGAAATGTCTAGTAGAAATTGGTCCCAATGGACTAAATCCAGAAGACATAAATGATCATGTTGCAATGAATCACTGGAGGATCTCGAAGAAGCATCCCTGGAATTTGATGTTGCAATAGGTGATGTCGATGTGATCTCAACATGAGGATGAGAAGCAACAGAAGTCTTTGTGTCATCTAAATATTTAAAACATGCATAATACGCAAGTGACTCTAAAGTAGCATCATTAAATGGTATATTATGTACATCATCAAATGGAACAAGGAAATCTATAGCAGGATCATCTAAGAATGGAGAAACATGAGGGTCTCCAAACATCTCCCAAATCTTGGTCCAAAGTGTGTGGGGACATTCAATGTCCACTATAGCCCACATAGTGTTATTATCAACATGAGAACCAATAAATCCTAATACATGATCACTTATGTTACCCCATACTAATTTCCTTCTAGGTGTGTCTCGTTCAAGCATGAGCCTATAAAGGTAAGGCAAAAAATTTAGCCATATGAGATAGGTTAGAATGCCTTTTTTCCAAGACTCATAATTAGCCTTATCCAAAATTATCACAGAAGGATGAACATAAAAACCCATGATACAATCATCAAATGATTACAAAGGAACACAAAAAGAGAAAACCAGTAAAATCCTACCCTTTTATTAGAATCAAAAAATCACCTGCGAAATATTATAAGGTTGGCACTTTATATTTTAGTGTGTTTACAAAGCCTTTTCCAAGATACAATGCTCAATAGGCTCAAAATAGCCAAAGTTATAAATTCTGATACTAAATGAACCTGAGATAAAATCTGGAAAAAATATCCTTGTACCTATTTAGTTCTCTTCAATACCTTTCCAACGCCTATTTGTTTCTAAAAATAAGAGCACTAGGTCAAAAGTTATGGCTTGTTAAGGAAATTAGCAGCAAATAGCCTCAACCTACAATATATGGCAAAAAATGGAAAAAAATATTTTTAATACCTCCATGCATGGAAATTGTTCATCTCCAAATTTCCAACAATATCTCGTTTGCAAAAAATGGGCATCATGTTGAAAAGTTATGAATTTTCTAAAAAAATGACTAAATTTAGCCTACAGTGACGACCCCCTTAACAAAATAAAAATTTACCAAAAATTAAATTTATCTAAAATAGATAAATTTTATATGAGAATAGGGGTTTTTGGGCAATCTGAGTGCAATGGAAAGGTCCATTAGGGCCAAAAAATCTCCAACAAAAAGTTGTTCACCAAATTTGAGCTTCAAACCCTTGTTTGCAACTTTTTCAAATGATCTCCAATTTGGATGAAACAAAAGCCAATCTTGACTTTCTTGAGCCTTTTGTATGTGTTGGAATAGTAAAAATGCTTCCAGTATAACTATAAATGTTGCAATCACCTGAAACTCACAAAACACATATGCAATATGAAGAGGTTATTAGATATTTTCCAACCCTTTATGATTCTCCGAATTGTTCAAAATGCAAGAGAATAGCATACGGGGAATTACAAGATCTTTACAAGAAAACTCAATCTCTCAATTAGGAATCTTAAGAAATAAGATTTCTCAAAACAAAATCTCTGATATCATGTTAGAAATTTGAAATAGATTGAATAATGTTGGGTGAAAATTATGTAATCAGCTTTTCGATAGATTACACAACTTGGACTTCAGCCACAGCTATGTGAGATGTAAATCTCTCCTCTTGGAAAGGGGATGCGCCCTTCTTACTGCTGACAGAAGTGATGGTAAAATAAACAAGTAATTACAAAATGTACACAAGACTTATGAAGTGAGGGGAGTGTGTTACATTCATCCTTCTCTCTTTTTTCAAAGAAGATGTTTACAATGCTTCACTGTTGGAAGTTCACAATTCTTAACAACTTTAAACGATCAACTAGCAGTAATACCAATACCTCTAGCTTGTCAAAGCAGAGCGTAGAGATACCAGAATTAATTAACAATAAACAAATAAAGTAAAAGGGAAAGCTCACAAAGGCACAAAGTCATTCCATAGCTTTATCAATGGTGGATCTGTGAAAATGTATCGTTTGTCACGTTAGAAACGCAAAGTCTTCTTAGACGCAGCAATTCCTAGAACAACATGAACAATTACAAGCGCAAAGTCTTGTAGATCATTCAACAATAGTAGACAAGAGCATGAATAATTACGAGCGCAAAGTCTTGTAGATTATTCAACCGAAAGATAAACAAAAACACAAATGCAAATTTAAATAATAGATGCAACACAAAGTTTACATAAATTACTTAGAGTCCTTCACATTCCATCACCTAATCACCACCAAATAAGATCAATTTATAAGATTATCGAATCCAACACAAAGTCTGGTTTGCAATCTTCTTCTTTATTGATCGGATTTCATTCACAAAGTATGAACGCAAAGTTTCACAATTTTGCTTCAAAAAGGGCAGCACTTCGTTGCAAAATACTAAAGGATAAACTTTACAATGAAAATCCCTCACATATATAGAAAGAGGGATGAGAAAAATTAGGAATCTAATTGGGAAATTAAGGAAAGTTAGGTGAGCGATTTTAGAGATCTCACCTAACTTTGACCAAAGTCAAAGTGTAATTTGTTTTCAAAAGATTACATCTTCGAGCTTGCTGCAATTACAATTTACAAAAGGACATTTAAGATGTCACGAAATATTTACAAGATGCATTAAGGGATGCACCGGAAATGTCTAACACTGGAGATCAGGAAGCTTCTTCATGTTTTTTGCTTTGGGTGCGGAAGTCTTCATATTTCCTCCTGGTGTCTTGCACTAACTTCTCATCTGGACCAACGGTGTAATCCACAATGGTGTGAATTCTCGTGATCGATCTCATGGTAGATGAGTGAACCTTCTTGCATCTGTCAAGATGCGTTTTCAGGTTATCCAATGTGAGCCTTGTATCACAAATGACGTTGATGAGGCTTAAAAGTCTGAATTGTCAATCAATTTCATGATGGCTTTGTAGATCGAGATATTTTGTGGCCGGCAAGAAGATACGATTCTCCTCAAGAAGTTGACCGGGCAACTCTTTGATACCTTTCTCAAGAATGACACGATGTCCTTCGACATCTTCCCGTACTTGGTGGAGATCTTCCGTAAGAGATTGAATTACTTGAATTTGATGTTTCAAGGATTCTCTTACCTCAACGAACTTTTCTTTGTCAGGAATTACCCAACTTCCACCAATTTACTGAGCTTTACCTGCTTCATCTCTGACCACGTCAGCAGGCATTTTTCTATATCTCTGCACTCCTGGGAAAGTACACCTTTTCCTTTATCAAGCTCTGTGGTGAGCTTGGCTAACAAGCTAGTTTTCTAGTCCGCAGCAATTATAATCTGAGATCCGTGTTCAATGATTTTCTCAACAAAATCATACAACACTCTGCCTTTGGAGGCGGACTTCTTAGCTTTCTTGACAGTTGGGTCTTCAATACTTACCACTGTCAGCGGTTGTGCATTACTTGGAGAACCTGCAAGTCTCTTTACAACAGTGACATAATGCTTTGCCCTTTGTTTGTACATATTGCGAGCTTGCTCTACTTTATCCAGTCTTCTAGCCAAGATATCCAATGTCACTTGCGCATCGGCCTTTGCACTTTCATTGGTAACCTTGCCAAGTTGGACCTTTGTCACCATCTAGTCTTCCATATTGACATCACCTTCTTCATGTGGTGGTATGCCAATTTCTGCATACTTATGGCCAGACTTATCAACGTTCAGCCTTGAGTATACCTTTTCCTTTTTCTTCCCTTTAGCCTTTGGAAGGACTATCTCTTCGAGGTCGAGCTCCTCTAGAGAGATCATTTGCTTCTTCCGCTTTGACACTTGAGATATTAGCCAAGGGGGAAGAAAGGAGGTGTGAACTTCTGGATTCACTGTCAATTCAGTTGTCATCGCCACTTCTGAAGTTATTGTGGGTATTGTGACAATAGGAGAAGTGTTTGTCATCATTGCCCCTGTAGTTTGCACATTGAGCTGATCACGCATTGACTCATTCATGAAACGATTGAATTCATTTTTAGAAGTGATATCATATGTTGGTGAAGACAGGCTAGGAATGGATGACATAGGGCTTGACAGTATATCAACCGTATGAATGCTTTTCATTGAGGGAGTATCAAGTGGGGTTGATGTTGCAGGAATAGTGGATATCTCAACTGCAGGAATGCATGTGGTAGGAATAGGTGATGAGGGAATAGGAGGTGGAGGAGTTTTTGAATTTGGAGGGGTATGAGGAACATGGGAAATCACAGGCAATGACGTTCTAGGAATTTCCTCAACTTCATTATCGGGAGGAGAAGTAGTTCTTTCTTGATCATGCCCAGGTTTCTGTTGATCATCCTCTTGTCTCTCTAATTCTGGTTCACCTTCAAAATCACCTTCAGATTCTTCTTCAGAATCTTCTTCAGACTCTTGCCCACTTTCAGAAACCTCTTCTGCATCGAAGTCTACTTCTGCTGAGTCTTCATCTTCAGCGGATTGATCACTTGAAGTTCCTTCTTCATCGGAATCTATCTCCTCTGGAATAGACTTTTTACCTTTAGAGCGAGATGGATTGGATTCTGCGGTTTCTGTCTCTGGGACGGACTAGGTATCTTTCTTGCCAACAGTAAACTTGATCCTGGGACCTCTTCGTGAAGAAGTGGGAACAGCCGCTGATTTATTTTTGTTACAGAGTTCTTGCTGTTGGCGAGCTTCTGCTTCAGATTCTTCTCCTTCTGAGTCTGTTCTGAAACTTTTCATTTCATAACCATGCTTATGTAACCATTCTGCAGTGTTGGCTAGGATTGGCTTCAATCTCTCTCTCATGCTGGTAATTTCTTTCCTAGACTATTGAATTGCAGGCAACGACCTTTTAGCAATTCCCTGCTCATCATAGACAACATTCATGATATCGCCAGGATCTGCAAAATCCTCTGGTAGATCAGCAATATCAAGGTCTTTGATCTGCTAAACAGTCAACCTGCAATAGTCCATTTTACGAATGGCTTCTTCATCTCTGCAATCAGCCCAGATGTCTTCAAAACGGTACTTGTGATGATGACCCTTTTGTAATATTTTTCTGACATCTCGGTAATCAAAATCAAACCTATACCTGTAGGTCTTGATTGTCATGATCTGCATTTCAGCATAAACAGACTTAGCCTTTTGTGCAGTTGGGATAGTATATCGGCCAATGGTCAGTGGGAACTTGAATCTAGGCTTGTGGTTGCTTCTTTGTTCCTTTTGCACTGAAATCAACTGTCTGCATCTTTCCATGAGAACCCACTTATCTAAAGGATAACGTGGCAGCATGTAAGGACAGCTAGTGTAGCACCCTACTCTCAAGTAAGTAAAATTTGGGAATTGAAGAAATAGGCATCCAACTTTACTTACCACCTTATAAGCTTCATCAGATACCCTCCTTCTTTCAAGAGCTGGATCAAAATTGAAAAGCAAAGGTGCGAAGAAAGCATTTGTGACCCGCCTGAAGTGATGAAAGCTTTCCTTCAGCTCCAGTTGATAGAAAAATCTGTACACAGGTACCATCATCCGATTCCCTTTTGTAGATAGACCTAGGAATTGTCTCATTACAGTCGTCGCGTACACCAGGTAAGAAGTCATATAGAATTTCAATGTAGAAGGAGCATTGATCAGTTGCTCATGTATTTCATCACTAATCTTTTTTCCCCAGTCAATGTGCACCTTTTGTCTTCTTATAATCATGATGTATTCATACATCCAATCATGAAAAGTAGATGATTCTGGCAAGCCTTTCACTCTGCTTAAAAATGTAATCATATCTTTGACATCATCTTTGAAATCGTTTCGCAGGGGTCCCTTTGGCCATCTGGAAACAGATGGTCTAGGCTTCTTCAACCATTGAGAGTTTATCAAGTTTTTAGCCTTGTTGGGATCAGCATCAAAGACCTCTTGTGCTTTTTGCATAGAAATATCAATGTATTTTTCCATTTGAGGAACCTTAAACACAATGTCAAAGAAATGAGGGTCCAGTCTCAGAATATCGTGCCCAGAAGAATCGATCACACTTCTACTTTCTCTGATGTAGTGAGACGCCACCTGAAGAACAAACTCCGTATTATGTGCAGCTGTAGGAAACATAGCTACCAAATGCAAGTTACTGTGTACAATTGCTCTCATTGGATCAGGAAGAGGCTTCATCTTTGTTTGCTTCGCAAAATCAACCAAGTCTTGATGGCCAACCTCTGTATCTTTTATCTCTTCCACCTTGGAGACCACTATGGTCGGCAGATAGACACCTTGATATTATACTTCATTTTGGCTTTTGCTCTTGAAGAAGATGGAGGTTTACCGGCAATCATCAGGAACGACTGCAACTTTGATCACTCAAACTTTGAAGATCTTTGAAAAGAGACTGCAAGGTGTTGAGTCAAAACAAACGTTAGTTGTTAGGTAGCATGGGGATGCGCAAAACGAGCAACGATGATGGGAAAGCGTGGAAGGAATGACAAGGCACACAAAACGATGTGCAAAATGGAAGGAGCAAGGTTCAGGAGTAAACTAGGCAAGTTTGAAATTCATTTGGAAAAAATTGTAAAAAGTGTAAGGGCGCTAAAATTCAGCGCCCTTACATTTTTGGAAATTTCAGTCTTTGATGCAGGAGCGCTAAAAATTAGCACTCCTACACTTTTCACAGTTAGTTTATATTTCAAAATGACAGGGCGCTGAATTTTAGCGTTTCTGCATCTGAGACATGATTTTTTAAAACGGATGTAATGGTAAATGAAAATGGCGCTTTGTCATTTTCTTGGAATTTGATGGAACGCTTTGAAGTCAAAATTTGTTTTTCTTTGAATGGAGCTTGTAACTAAAATTTGTTTGATTGCCATCACAAACATCGCAAATGTGGATAAGAGCCAAGGAAACCTTCTTACAAAACAAGAGTTTCTTCAATGTGTTGTGCCAAAACGTGATTGAAAGGACGACAAGGAAAGAAGCCAACATAAAAAATGTTGGAGTGGGAAGTATAGAAAGAAGGACGCACAAAGAAGAGGAGATGCCGCTTAAAAAATTATGAAGAAGAAGCGTGGAAAGGGCATGAGAAACAAAAATGTGAATGGAGAGGAAGAAAATGCGTGGGGATGAAAAACACATGAAGAAAACGAAGGAAATAATAAAAACGCATATAAATCCTAAGACATATACAAAAGAACGAAAGAAAAAGGAGAGAAAGTAAAGAAAAAGACTTACCAAGATGTAAACGCGAAGATTGTTGGAGAGGAATTTCAAAATTTTCAAAAACGTAATTGCAATTTGAAAAGAACTCGCCCAACATGAAGAAAGGAAGAACAAAGATCATAAACAATGAAAATGGTGAAATAAAACACTTTTAAGTAAAATGTAACTCAAAAACCTAACTCAAGTCGAGCAATAAATTTAGGCACAAAAAGTGGTACGATTGACAAAAAATGCGAAAAACATGAAGAAACACGCCAGGGCCAGAAAAAGATTAAGTATGGGAAAAAAGTGTAATAGCACACTTTTTTAGCGCTATTACATTTTTGGAAATTTCACTTTCATGCAAGGGCGCTAAAAATTAGCGCCCCTACACTTTTCATACTTAGCCAAATTTTGACTTGAGAGCAGGAGCGCTCTTTTTCAGTGCAACTACATTTTTCACAATTCGCTAAGTACGAACAGTGAGACTTCACAAAGGGGCTCGTTTCAAAGGTCTTCACGAGGCGAACATAGGGGGATGCTCAAATTGAGTATTCGAGGATTTGGAACGCATTTCGAGGTGGCTTGAAAATCACTTCGTTATGTGTACTTGAACTTCACAAATCCTAGGAAATGGACAAGTTTCGTAGGGGGTTATCCGTGGAACGAGCGCTGCTAGATTCCGTGATAACAGCTAGCTCCTGCTGGGGATCTTCCTTCGGTCATTCTTTGAAAAGAATGAAGGAAGAATAATTCCAGAATTCAAGTGCCTTTATCCATCCATTAGGCTTAGAGTCAGGCGACGACGACAACAGAACATAAAACATAAAGACTCAAAAGGACTTAAAAATAAAAAGTATTTACATACCAATGCCAACTTCTTTACTGTGTAAAGTGCTTGAGATGTTTCCCATTGTGAGGAAGGGAAAATGGCGTTCCATCTCCATATGCTAACAAGAAACTATTTTCACCATGCAACTGATGTATTTGGAAAGGTCCTGTCCATAGTGAGTCAAATTTCCCGTGCATACCCTTTGGTTCTCTTCATTTGTCCCACAGGAGAACAAGGTCACCAATTTGAAATTCTTGAGACAGCTTTTTTGTCAAATAGCTTCTTCACTTGGTCCTGGTGTTCCGCGATGCGGTCAGCCACTTGAACCCGATTCTCTTCCAATTCGGAGAGATACATGATGCGCTTATCAACAGAGTTGTCAAACGTCTCATCCTCAATGGCCTTAGCTAGCTTGAGGGCTGGTAATTCCAAGGTTATAGGAATCTCAGCATTCAACCCGTACAAGAGTTGAAAAGGAGACATGCCGATTGCTAACTTCGAAGTTATCATGTTTGCCCACAAAGCGTCAAACAAAGCCTTGTGCCACAAACGTTGATTCTCGTCCACCAGCTTGTGGATTATAGTCACCAGATTCTTGTTGCTAGATTCCGCCTAACCATTACCTTGCAGATAATAGTCAGAAGAATGTGACAAAGTTATACCATGTTCAAAACAAAACTCAGTTATCTCATTTGAGGAGAAGGCGGAAGCATTGTCAGCAACAATCTTGTTCGGCACACCGAACCTGGAAATAATGCTTTCTTTTAAGAACCTGCACACTACCTCTGAAGTAGCACGCTTGGTAGGTATTGCTTCCACCCATTTGGTGAAATAGTCAGTAGTAGTCAAAACATAGATATGTCCAGCACTTGATGATGGATTAACTGCACCTATGAAATCAATGCCCCATTGCTGGAAAGGTTCTTCGATCACAACAGGTTTCAATGGCAAAGATGCCAACTTGGGACGGCCGACAAACTGTTGGCACAATTCACACTTACGCACCCAAGAGTACGTGTCCTGAAAAAGTGTGGGCCAGTAATACTTTTCTCTCTAGATTTTGTGAGTGGCTACTGGCGCTAAGAAATTCCCACCACATGCCAAATCATGATAAGATTTCAGCAATTTTTGTTGTTGTTCCTTATTACCGCATCTGAGAAATGTCTCATCTATTGCACGCTTATACAAGTTGTTGTCCCATAAGACAAAATTAGCTGATTTTAGCTTGATGGTTCTCTTTTCCTTTGGAGTCAAGTGATTAGGGAATTCTCTGTATGTTAGGAAGTGAGAAATGTTGGAATACCATTCATCAGTGGTGCTAACAAATAGTACCATTAGAAGTGTATTGGGATCAACCTCCTCCTCGTCTGAAACTTCTTCATCCTCTGAAATTTCTTCATCTGGACTATTTTCAGCAATAAGCTGACAAAGTCCACGTCCACGTATCAACTTAGTGGGTTTAATTTCCAGATCATATTCCTAAATCTTGGCAATCCAATTGCCTCTTTTTGTTCCAAATTCTTGTTGTGTTAGGATAGACTTAACAGTCGAATCTGGGACGAGAACCTTCACATGACTACTTAGAATGTAGAACCGGAAATGCTTGATGACTTTCACAACTGCAAAAGCATGTTTCTCCATTTGGGAATATCTCAATTCATAATTCTTCAGGGGACAGCTCATGAATGCAATGGGGGATTCAAAACCTTCATCATTTTCCTGTACCAAAATTGTTGATAGTGTATGCTCAGAAGTATAACTGTACATAACAAAATCTTTGGTGTAGTTAGGGAAAACCAACACAGGCGCATGAGCAATGGCCTCCTTGATGTCATCGAACGCTGCTTTGCCTTCTGTCGTCCAATGGAATGCGGTGTTACCCTTCATCATATTTACAATATGATGGGTCTTTTCAGCAAAGTCTGGAAGAAACCTCCTTAAGAAGTTTACCTTGCCGAAGAAATAATGAACAACTTTCTTGCTTGATGGAAAAGTGAGGGATTTAATTCCATTGACTCTTTCCAAGTCAATCTTGATTCCCTCTGTAGATCCAACGTGACCAAGAAGTTTACCTTTTGTCACCCCAAAAGTTGACTTTTTGGGATTTAGGGAAATATCGTGCTGACGGCATCTCTCAAGGGTTTTCCTCAAGTGATAAAAATGCTCATGACGTTGCTTAGAGAAAACTGTGAGATCATCAATATACACCACAATGAACTTGCCCATCACGTCATGGAAAGCGAGATCCATGGCACGTTGGAACGTAGCGCTAGCGTTGATCAAACCAAACGGCATCCTACGATATGCAAAGGTTCCCCATGGCGTTGTGAAAGCGGTTTTGTGTAGATCGCTTGAATTAACTTCAATCTTATTATAACCAGAAAATCCATCTAGCATGGAGAGCATCTCGGTTCCAGTCACATTTTGTAGAACTTGATCCATCACTGGAAGTGGGTAATTGTCTTTGAGAGACAATTGATTTAGATTTCTGAAATCTACACAAATGTGGATTTCACCATTCTTCTTACGAACGGGGATGATATTGTCTATCCATGTTGAATGATGGATAGGGAATATTATCCATGCATTCAGCATCTTTTGAACTTCCGCCAAAATTGTTCTAAAGATCTTAGGATTGTACTGCCTCTGCTTTTGTTTGTAAGGCAAAGCTCCAACCTTGAGAGGAATATCATGTTGCACTTCTTTAGGCCGAAATGATTTTAGATCCTCATATGAATATGCCAAGACATCAATATACTCCTGTAGTAACTGAGCAAATTGTCTTCTTTCTTCGGCCATGCAACATTTGCCAATGTTCACCATATTAGGGTTGGCTTCAGTTCCTAAATTAATCTGTTCCACTTCATTAGATGAGTCAGAATCTTAGAGTTTCTTCTCCACGTGGCGATCATGCTTGTCGAAAAGCTTTTCCAAGGATACCAATCCTTTGGGAATCTTATTCCCTTTGAGTTGCAAATATTCTTCACCCGTGACAGGATCTATATTAGACATAGATTCTCGAGGCGAAGAATCGCTGCCTTCGAAATACAACTCATCAAAATTCTCTGCTTTCTCAAGAAAGGCGATGATCTGATGATCATCATTGAAAATTTGTCAGTTCTCTGAATTGTCAGGGACACTTGGGCGGAAAACCAACTCTATGGTGTAGGTAGAACCTTGAAAGTTTGTGTGGCACCAAGAGCATAGCAGAGATCGCGAGGGAATCAGCTCTAGTATTGTATTCTCTAGGAACAATAGAGATATCAAAAGCTTCGAATTCCTCAATGGAATCCCACACTAGATTACGATAATGTCTGAGTCTATCATTCTTTTTCTGATAAATATTTCTCACTTGACATACTATCAGCTCAACATCACCTTGTGCATGAAGATTTTTTATACCTTTCTTCAGTGCGACTTGCATTCCCAACAACAGGGCTTCATACTCAGCAGTGTTATTGGTGTTATCAAACTGCAACTTGAAGGAGAAAGGGAAAAACTTTCCTGTTGGTGAAACAAAAACCATTCCTGCTCCAGAACCGGTCGAAGAGCAGCTACCATCAAATTCGAGCAACCAAACACCATTGGGATCACCAATGCTAATAGTGTCAAAGTCCAAGGCTTCATTATCTAACAAAGATTCATGATCAGAGATAGAAAAATCACCTGATGACATCTCATTTGAAGTGGAAGAAATATCATCATTTTCTAACTCATTTTGAGTTGAGGATTCCCCTACTTCATTCGTCTGTAGATAGTAAGTTCCCACGCCTGATAATTCGAACAAAATCTGTGCTCTGGGATCATCTGATTTAGCAACTGAAAACTTTGATTCTTTTTCAGGGATCAGCTTTTGCATCACACCTTTTACTTGTATTCTTGCTTCGGACATATCCATACTTAGTTCTCCTCCAACATCTTTGCAGAAATTGTGTCTGAGGAGGATTCCATAGGAAGCTAGTACATCGGCCACAAGGACCGTCATTTTTATTTTCTTCTTCGGGTATGCGACAAATGCATATTGCGCATCTTTAATTTGGCCGATTAATGGGACTTGTTTATTCTCAATGGAAAAACAATGGCTGAAATTTTTGGTCATTTTGAGGCCTAAAGCAATAGCTACCTTGGCAGGCATCACATTGTCACATGCACCAGAGTCTATGACACAGTTACTCAGCTTGAAACCATTTACAAGTAGGGAGATGAAAAATAGATCAATGTGTCTGAAAGTAGTTGGAGGATTAGATACAAGGTTACTCTGTGATATCTTGGGTTTAGGAGTAACTGGGATGTCAAGAGGTGTATCCTGACTTGGGGAAATTCTTTTATCATTGACGAACTTGACAAGCCTATCAAATTGGTCAGGATTGGCTTTGAGGTATTCAACCTCGGACATTTGAACCTTGGTTTTCTTGGCATGGTCAATAATGTTGAAAGCCTGGAAAGAAGTTTGTAGGTTGGAAGTTGTAACTTCACTGATTGGTTTCACAAAAGGTACACTGGTCTTTGGAACTAGAGGATTAGCTTTAGGAATAACGGGAGTTGATGAAGAAGAGCGAGGTGTACTTGTGGATTTGTTGCTTTCTTATGTTTCCAAGGGAGGGGAGATCCTCTTTTGGTGATCGTTATTGGCGGCTTCTCTTTTTCTGGAACAGCAGCAGCTTGAGCTTTATCAAGCTGATTTTGTTGATGCCACGTAAAAATAGCGTAAGTGTCAGTCACCAAGTCGTCTTCTTCTTCTTCTTCCATCATTTGCAAATAGCTAATCTTGGAGTCGCCAGCCGGTTCAGTTTCTTCTTTTGGGAAGAGATCGACATTTTCTTCTTCAGGGTATTCGGGTTGTGCATAATCATCTTGTTCAGTCTCATAGTATCCCGCAGCATTATTAGCAGGCAGGGCTTCTAGAGCAAGCCTTCCTGGAGGTGCTGGGAGACGGTTTTGATTTTTGTTGCCAGCATAATTAGGAAAATTCCTCCTAGGGACGTCCTTGTCATTGTTATTGCTTGAAACTTGTTTCTTAAGAGACAAAACTTCATTCGCCAGCCTTTGGACCATGGGATCTGTGAAATTTGAGCTGGCACTAGGAGTACTAACATTGGATGTTGAAGACCCTAAAGCTTGCATCCTTTTATTTCCGTTAACTCCCATCCTGATTTCTCCAGCAAGGATCGTGTCGTCCTCCAGACTGGTAGCCAATTGTTGGGCCGCTTCAACATTAACAAGATTTTCCCTACGTAAGTAGAAACTCACCTTGGGTAGTTGTGTGTTGATGAAGAAGCACTTTAGGTTATGATCCGTTGGTCTTGCATCATTTGGGATCCGCGTCACCAATTTATTGAATTTCACAACAAACTCACGCATAGGCTCGTGAGCTTCTTTACGCATGGTGGTGAGTTGTGCCAATAGAGCATGTGAATCTTTAGCAGGTTTAAATCTTTCTTCAAATTTAGCGCGAAGAGTGGCCCAATTGGTGGCAGAGGCGTTAGGAAGGGTGAAGAACCATTCGGCTGCCACCCCTTGGAGGGATTCAATGAACAACCTTACAGAAACATCTTCATGTTCAATACCAGGAATGCCACAAATGATGTAGAATGCGGATATGTGCTCATCGGGGTGTTGTTTGCCATCACCTTGAAACTTCGGGAGATGCTTCCTAGATACGCACGACAGTTCGTGCAAAGGTGCAGCCAAATGGAGGGGACCAAAAGCATTTCCCCGTGGTCCTGTAGGTGGTGCAGCCATGACTGGTTGCACAACAGGTACTTGAATAGGACGTCTGCGGTAAATAGACCAAACACTTGGGAGAGGAGATCTTTGGCTACGTGGAGGGTAGCTTATAGCACATTGTAGTGGTGACCTTACTCGTGGAAGTGTAAACAGAAAGTTGCATTGCAACAACTCCTCAAAAAGTGGATCTGGTACTCCTTGAGCCCTTAATCCTCGTGTATATATCCGGTCCGCCAGAATGTAGATCTGAATATGATGGATGTTATAGAGTTAACAATATACAAAACAACAACAGGAAAGAGGAAACTTCTCTACTTCAATTAAAAGCGAGAGGCTTAGATTGCGTATGTTGTTCCCCAGCGGAGTCGCCAAAAAACTGTTGGGTGCAAATTATGTAATCAGCTTTTCGATAGATTACACAACTTGGACTTCAGCCATAGCTATGTGAGATGTAAATCTCTCCTCTCAGAAAGGGGAGGCACCGATCTTACTACTGACAGAAGCAATGGTAAAACAAACAAGTAAATACAAAATGTACACAAGACTTACGAAGTGAGGGGGGTGTGTTACATTCATCCTTCTCTCTTTTTTCAGAGAAGATGTTTACAATGCTTCACTATTGGAAGTTCACAATTCTTAACAACTTTAAATGATCAACTAGCAGTAATACCAATACCTCTATCTTGTCAAAGCAGAGCGTAGAGATACCAGAAGTAATTAACAATAAACAAATAAAGTAGAAGGGAAATCTCATGAAGGCACAAAGTTGTTCAGTAGCTTTATCAATCATGGATTTGTGAAAATGTATTATTTGTCACGTTAGAAGCGCAAAGTCTTCTTAGATGCAGCAAATCCCCGAACAGCATGAACAATTACAAGTGCAAAGTCTTGTAGATCATTCAACAATAGTATCCAAGAGCATGAATAATTACGAGCGCAAAGTCTTGTAGATTATTCAATCGAAAGATAAACAAAAAGAAAAAGAAAAATCTAAATAATAGATGCAACACAAAGTTTACATAAATTACTTAGAGTCCTTCAGATTCCATCACCTAATCACCACCAAATAAAATCAATTTGTAAGATTATCGAATCCAACACAAAGTCTAGTTTGCAATCTTCTTCTTTATTGATCCGATTTCATTCACAAAGTATGAATGCAAAGTTTCACAATTTTGCTTCAAAAAGGGCAGCACTTCGTTGCAAAATACTAAAGGATAAACTTTACAATGAAAATCCCTCACATATATAGAAAGAGGGATGAGAAAAATTAGGAATCTAATTGGGGAAATTAAGGAAAGTTAGGTGAGCGATTTTAGGAGATCTCACCTAACTTTGACCAAAGTCAAAGTGTAATTTGTTTTCAAAAGATTACATCTTCGAGCTTGCTGCAATTACAATTTACAAAAGGACATTTAAGATGTCACGAAATATTTATAAGATGCATTAAGGGATGCACCGGAAATGTCTAACACTGGAGATCAGGAAACTTCTTCATGTTTCTTTGCTTTGGGTGCGGAAGTCTTCATATTTCCTCCTGGTGTCTTGCACTAACTTCTCATCTGGACCAACGGTGTAATCCACAATGGTGTGAATTCTCGTGATCGATCTCATGGTAGATGAGCGAACCTTCTTGCATCTGTCAAGATGCGTTTTCAGGTTATCCAATGTGAGCCTTTTATGACAAATGACGTTCAGTGAGGCTTCTGAAAAGTCTGAACTGTCAATCAATTTCATGATGGCTTCTTTGTAGATCTGAGATATTTTTGTGGCCGGCAGGAAGATACGATTCTCCTCAAGAGGTTGACTGGGCAACTCTTTGATACCTTTCTCAAGAATGACACGATGTCCTTTGACATCTTCCCGTACTTGGTGGAGATCTTCCGTAAGAGATTGAATTACTTGAATTCGATGTTTCAAGGATTCTCTTACCTCAACGAACTTTTCTTTGTCAGGAATTACCCCAACTTCCACCAATTTACTGAGCTTTACTTGCTTCATCTCTGACCACGTCAGCAGGCATTTTTCTATATCTCTGCGCTCCTGGGAAAGTACACCTTTTCCTTTATCAAGCTCTGTGGTGAGCTTGGCTAACAAGCTAGTTTTCTCATCTGCAACAATTATAATCTAAGATCCATGTTCAATGATTTTCTCAACAAAATCATACAACACTCTTTCTTTGGAGGCAAACTTCTCAGCTTTCTTGACAGCTGGGTCTTCAATACTTACCACTGTCAACGGTTTTGCATTACTTGGAGAACCTGCAAGTCTCTTTACAACAGTGGCATAATGCTCTGCCCTTTGTTTGTACATATTGTGAGCTTGCTCTACTTTATCCAGTCTTCCAGCAAAAATATCCAATGTCACTTGCGCATCGGCCTTTGCACTTTCATTGGTAACCTTGCCAAGTTGGACCTTTGTCACCATCTAGTATTCCATATTGACATCACCTTCTTCATGTGGTGGTATGCCAATTTCCGCATACTTATGGCCAAACTTATCAACGTTCATCCTTGAGTATACCTTTGCCTTTTTCTTCCCTTTAGCCTTTGGAAGGACTATTTCTTCGAGGTCGAGCTCCTCTGGAGAGATCATTTGCTTCTTCCACTTCGACACTTGAGATATTTTCCAAGGGGGAAGAAAGGAGGTGTGAACTTATGGATTCACTGTCAATTTAGTTGTCATCACCACTTCTAAAGTTATTGTGGGTATTGTGACAATAGGAGAAGTTTTTGTCATCATTGCTCATGTAGTTTGCACATTGAGCTGATCACGCATTGACTCATTCATGAAACAATTGAATTCATTTTCAGAAGTGATATCATATGTTGGTGAAGATAGGCTAGGAATGGATGACATAGGGCTTGACAGTATATCAACCGTATGAATGCTTTTCATTGAGGGAGTATCAAGCGGGGTTGATGTTGCAGGAATAGTGGATATCTCAACTGCAGAAATGCATGTGGTAGGAATAGGTGATGAGGGAATAGGAGGTGGAGGAGTTTTTGAATTTGGAGGGGTATGAGGAACATGGGAAATCACAGGCAATGACGTTCTAGGAATTTCCTCAACTTCATTATCGGGAGGAGAAGTAGTTCTTTCTTGATCATGCCCAGGTTCCTGTTGATCATCCTCTTATCTCTCTAATTCTTGTTCACCTTCAAAATCACCTTCAGATTCTTCTTCAGAATCTTCTTCAGACTCTTGCCCACTTTCAGAAACCTCTTCTGCATCGGAGTCTACTTCTGCTGAGTCTTCATCTTCAACGGATTGATCACTTGAAGTTCCTTCTTCATCGGAATCTATCTCCTCTGGAATAGACTTTTTACCTTTAGACCAAGATGGATTAGATTCTGTGGTTTTTGTCTCTGGGACGGACTGGGTATCTTTCTTGCCAACAGTAAACTTGATCCTGGGACCTCTTTGTGAAGAAGTGGGAACAGCCGTTGATTTATTTTTGTTACGGAGTTCTTGATGTTGGCGAGCTTCTGCTTCAGATTCTTCTCCTTCCGAGTCTGTTCTGAAACTTTTCATTTCATAACCATGCTTATGTAACCATTTTGCAGTGTTGGCTAGGATTGGCTTCAATCTCTCTCTCATGCTGGTAATTTCTTTCCTAGACCATTGAATTGTAGGCAACAACCTTTTATCAATTCCCTGCTCATCATAGACAACATTCATGATATCGCCAGGATCTACAAAATCCTATGGTAGATCAGCAATATCAAGGTCTCTGATCTGCTAAACAGTCAACCTGCAATAGTCCATTTTACGAATGGCTTCTTCGTCTCTGCAATCAGCCCAGATGTCTTCAAAATGGTACTTGTGATGATCACCCTTTTGTAATCTTTTTCTGACATCTCGGTAATCAAAATCAAACCTATACCTGTAGGTCTTGATTGTCATGATCTGCATTTCAGCATAAACAGACTTAGCCTTTTGTGCAGTTGGGATAGTATATTGGCCAATGGTCAGTGGGAACTTGAATCCAGGCTTGTGGTTGCTTCTTCATTCCTTTTGCACTGAAATCAACTGTCTGCATGTTTCCATGAGAACCCACTTATCTAAAGGATAACGTGGCAACATGTAAGGACAGCCAGTGTAGCACCCTACTCTCAAGTAAGTAAAAGTTGGGAATTGAAGAAATAGGCATCCAACTTTACTTACCACCTTATAAGCTTCATCAGATACCCTCCTTCTTTCAAGAGCTGGATCAAAATTGAAAAGCAAAGGTGCGAAGAAAGCATCTGTGACCCGCCTGAAGTGATGAAAGCTTTCCTTCAGCTCCAGTTGATAGAAAAATTTGTACACAGGTACCATCATCCGATTCCCTTTTGTAGATAGACCTAGGACTTGTCTCATTACAGCCACCGCATACACCAGGTAAGAAGTCATATAGAATTTCAATGTAGAAGGAGCATTGATCAGTTTCTCATGTATTTCATCACTGATCTGTTTGCCCCAGTCAATGTACACCTTTTGTCTTCTTATAATCGTGATGTATTCATACATCCAATTGTGAAAAGTAGATGATTCTAGAAAGCCTTTCACTCTGCTTAAAAATGTAATCATATCTTTGACATCATCTTTGAAATCGCTTCGCAGGGGTCCCTTTGGCCATTTGGAAACAGATGGTCTAGGCTTCTTCAACCATTGAGCATTTATCAAGTTTTTAGCCTTGTTGGGATCAGCGTCAAAAACCTCTTGTGCTTTTTGCATAGAAATATCAATGTATTTTTTCCATTTGAGGAACCTTAAACACAATGTCAAAGAAATTAGGGTCGAGTCTCAGAATAACATTCCCAGAAGAATCGATCACACTTCTACTTTCTCTGATGTAGTGAGACACCACCTAAGGAACAAACTCTGTATTATGTGCAGCTGTAGGAAACATAGCTACCAAATGCAAGTTATTGTGTACAATTGCTCTCATTGGATTAGGAAGAGGCTTCATCTCTGTTTGCTTCGCAAAATCAACCAAGTCTTGATGGCCAACCTCTGTATCTTTTATCTCTTCCACCTTGCAGACCACTACGGTCGGTGGATAGACACCTTGATATTTATACTTCATTTTGGATTTTGCTCTTGAAGAAGACGGAGGTTTTTCGACAGTCATCAGGAACAACTACAACTTTGATCACTCAGACTTTGAATATCTTTGAAAAGAGACTACAAGGTGTTGAGTTAGAACAAACCTTAGTCGTTAGGTAGCATGGGGATGCGCGAATCAAGAAAAGATGATGGGAAAGCATGGAATAGATGACAAGCCATGCAAAACGATGCACAAAATGGAAGGAGCAAGGTTCAAGAGTAAACTAGGAAAGTTTGAAATTCATCTGGAAAAAATTGTAAAAAGTGTAAGGGCGCTAAAATTCAGCACCCTTACATTTTTTGAAATTTTAGTCTTTGATGCAAGGGCGCTAAAAATTAGCGCTCTTGCACTTTTCACAATTAGTTTATATTTCAAAATGACAGGGCGCTGAATTTTAGCTTTTTTGCATCAGAGACATGATTTTTGAAAATGGATGTAATAGTAAATGAAAACAGCGCTTTGTCATTTTCTTGGAATTTGATGGAACGCTTTGAAGTCAAAATTTGTTTTTCTTTGAATGGATCTATTAACTAAAATTTGTTTCATTTCCATCACAAACATCACAAATGTGGATAAGAGCCAAGGAAACCTTCTTACAAAACAAGAGTTTCTTCAATGTGTTGTGCCAAAACGTGATTGAAAAGGCGACAAGGAAAGAAGCCAACATAAAAAATGTTGGAGTGGGAAGTATAGAAAGAAGGACGCGCAAAGAAGAGGAGATGTCGCTTCAAAAATTATGAAGAAGAAGCATGGAAAGGGCATGAAAAACAAAAACGCGAATGGAGAGGAAGAAAACGTGTGGGGATGAAAAACGCATGAAGAAAATGAAGGAAAGAATAAAAACATATATAAATCCTAAGACATATACAAAAGAATGAAAGAATAAGGAGAGAAAGTAAAGAAAAAGACTTACCAAGATGTAAACGCGAAGATTGCTGGAGAGGAATTTCAAAATTTTCAAAAACATAATTGCAGTTTGAAAAGAACTCGCCCAGCATGAAGAAAGGAAGAACAAAGATCATAAACAATGAAAATGGAAAAATAAAACACTTTTAAGTAAAATGTAACTCAAAAACCTAACTCAAGTCAAGCAATAAATTTAGGCACGAAAAGTGGCACGATTGACGAAAAATGCGAAAAACATGAAGAAACGCACAAGGGCCAGAAAAAGATTAAGTATGGGAAAAAAGTGTAATAGCGCACTTTTTTAGCGCTATTACATTTTTGGAAATTTCACTTTCATGCAGGGGCGCTAAAAATTAGCACCCCTGCATTTTTCATACTTAGCCAAATTTTGACTTGAGAGCAGGAGCGCTCTTTTTCAGTGCAACTGCATTTTTCGCAATTCGATAAGTACGAACAGTGAGACTTCACAAAGGGGCTCGTTTCGAAGGTCTTCACGAGGTGAACATAGGGGGATGCTCGAATTGATAATTCGAGGCTTTGGAATGAATTTTGAGGTGGCTTGAAAATCACTTCGTTATGCGTACTTGAACTTCACGAATCCTAGGAAACAGACAAGTTTCGTAGGGGTTATCCGTGTAACGAGCGCTGCTAGATTCCGTGATAACTAATAACCCAAGCAATTTTTTAAGAGAAAATCAAAGTTACATAAACTAGAAAAATATAAGAATGCAAACCAAGGCTCTGAAATATTATGCAATGTCGATGTAACAGAATTACATTAAGATATTCCAAGCTGAATCAATGAATGCAAAAATTGCAATAATATACAAGAATAGATGCAAATACAAGATTGATAGTGAGTTTATATAAAACTAGGGAGAGTAGGTAGGTGGAAAATCCAACCAGTAGGAATCAACCACAAAAAGTGGATATGGACCACCAAAAGTGGAGAATACCACCAAAATAAGAAAGTGTTCCACCATTTAAGGAAGGGGACACCACATCACTTATCTCCTAGTAATAAACTCACTTTATTATCCTAAGCAAGCTTAATAAAATTGTGGGAAAAACCTAGGACTAAGGGAAAATAAATTAACCCACTAGGAAACAAAAACCTACACCAATACTTCTTCCAACTTGTTTCCCTTGAAAGGGATTTGGGATGAGAGCCCAATTAAAGTGAGAGGATTTTTATTTTTCTTTATAATCAGTCCAAGTTGAGGAATATCCACAAGGCTGACTATAATAGGCTTAACAAATTAGAGAGTAAGGTGGAACTAGTAAAGGCACATGATGAGACCTTAGTGTAAGGGAATCACCGACTTACTAGAGTTTTTGGCATTTAAGGCCTTAGCTTACACAATTGAATTTTCCAACAAAGAAAGGAGAAAAAATGAGAAGCTTATAAGGATTTTGTGTCTAAGGTGACTTAACAAAGAAAAATGATAATGGTAGTAGCATTTAAATCTCCCTTCAAGGGTGAAATATTTAATTAAGACCCAGCATACCTAATCCCATGGCTCCGACAACTTTTGGCAAGCAAACCCATTTTGGCATTTTGATCGACTCCTCCCCCTCTTTAAAACATTTGTCTATACTTTCTATGTTGGGGGTGTCTACTACCTTCACACTTTTTTCCCTAACTCATTCTAGTAACCTTGTTGATAATTTCCTCATTCACCTCGAAGCTAATACCTCCCACTTCGACCCACCTCTGGTCCCAAGAGGCAACAAATGAAATGGAAAAAATTTAGTCATGTCCATTAAGTTGTTCAATATATGAAGCAATTTCCCCTTCCCAACAGATATACCAAAGGGTAGCATTCTTTTGTACCTCCTCATAGGAACCCAACCCTATGTGGACCCTATTACCACCCATTTTAGCACAACAATAGATGAGCCTAGGAAAAAGTAGAGTGAACCAGCAAAGGCCAAGAGCCATAGTATTTATAAAAATATAGAGAGTTCCTTCACCATATAATTTGTTTCCAAACCTAGTGAAAAAAAGTAGCATTAGAAAGCTTGGAAGAATCAACATCATACCACCACACAAGCATGTAAATATGATGGTTTGAACACATCCTCCTCAAAATCAACTAATCCACGGTACTAGGGTGGTATTCATTGCAACAAGATGTCACTATAAGATCACAACATGGGTTTTATCTCATTCAACCATTGTTCCAATCCCTATGCCAAGTCATCATAACACCCAATCCACCTTTCACCATGCCAACCATTATAGCATTTGGCAATAAATAGAGAAAAAAAAATTTAACACCCCATCTAGCAAGATTAGAATGATGAAAAGAGAAAATCTCATCACTATATGAAGATATCATTAAAATCATTAAAAAGATTGGGTACCTTTATTTCTAAGAAATAAATCCTTATGAATAAGCTAGGGAATGGGCACAAGGAGATTCCCTAGGCATCACCAACACCTCCAAAAATTCATATTAAGGCTTAGGTTAGTCATAACATATGTCACATTATTTCCTTCCCTATATATGTGAAGGGCAACATAGTCCTCAAAATTATTCAGAAGACATTAGATATCCACAATGATATCAATGAGGTTCCATGAGGATTCAACCTTGCCTATGATAACATCAATAATGAGATTGGAATACCCCTCAATAAGAATTTTTTGAATTCCTAAGGACAACTCCAAATTAACTCCCCATAGCAAGACAAGGGCTCCAACTTCAATGTTATACTTCACTCCTAGACCACCTGAGTACGCCATAATAAAATCCCCCTCATGGGATCTTAGAATCCCACCCCCACCAATACGGCTCAGATTCCCTTTTGCAATGTTATCAAAAGTTCAGTTTACTCCATCTACTTGAGGGAGGTTTCCAAAAGGTATTCAAATGAGCTATCTTTTTGGTTTTGTTAGCTTTGTTGATGTTCATAATGACATCCCAATTCTTCTAGAAATAATAAGTTTTAAAGCAGGAGGGGAAGCCTCAAGGAATTTCACCTTAGAAATGAAGATATTTTTAATAAGAAGTTTTGAGAAGGTAAAGAACACCTCCTAGCAGTATCCCTAAATATTCACTTATTCCTTTCTTTCCAAAGACACTAAACCAAATGTGGGGGAGTCTGAATCCAAATCTCTTAAAAATAGGGATGGGAGAAAGGGGGAACCAACCATCAACAAATGAGGGAAGTTTCTCATTCATAACCGTAAATCAATTTTTCATGTATGCTTTTCCCATACTGCTCTAGCAAAATCACAATGAAAAGAATGGGGCACCAATTCCTCCTTGTAGTAGAGAGTACATCTATTGGAGAGGAGAAAACATCTTTTCTAAAGATTGTCTTGTGTGAGGATTTTGTTGTGGCAGTCATCCACCAAAAAAAATTAACTTTTGAAATCAGTTTATGGTTCCAAATTCTTCCCCAAAACCTATTTCTAATGGGGTGGTCTAATGGTAAATCATAAGTAGATTTAATAGTGTAGTAGCCCTTTTTATCCTAGACCCAGACAAGCTCATCCTCCCTAGGAAAAATTGGGATTTGGATGTCCTAAATCATTCTTTGAAGGTCTAGCAATGACAACTAAATAATTTTGGTTAGAGCAACAATCAAACAAGTTTTTAGATCAGTTAGTTGTTTCGTTCTTCAAGATATAATAATGGATCAAGAACCAAAAAAATGACTAGCTTTGGCAGCCATTTTGTAGTGGATTTTTTTGACAACTTAAGGGGTTCTAAAGCATCCAACAATCCTCCCATAACCTCAGTGGAGACCTCTCTTTTGGAGACACCTAAGTGTTTAAGCATGCTCCAATATTTAATCAACTCATTCTCCAAAAGAGAGTTCTCCACTGAGGTGTCTCCTTCAGCCATAGTTTTCTAGATCTCCTTTAGATTATTAGTAAGATCTTTTTTCTACTCAAAGATATTGCCAGAAGATAATTTGTTCCAATTTTTCACCTTTTTTTTAATCATGCTCAATTTTTGAGCCAATCTGAACATAGCAAACCCCTAAATGGGGATATTCCACCAAGAAGTAATGTAATTCCTAAATTTAGGGTGGGTAGTTCACATAATCTCATATCTAGATGGGTACGGGCCCTTGCAGACTTTTTCAACCCAATTAAGGAGGGGATTATGGTCAAATCCAGCACTAAGAAGAGCAGAGAGTTTAATGTTGTTAATAATATCCCAATTAGAAGAGATAAGAAATTTATCTAACTTAACCTGAATAATATTCACCCCCAATCTCTTGTTGGTTGAGGTGAAAATTTGACCATTGAGTTCTTATCCATTAGACCAGCCTCACTTAGAAAATGAGGGTTGACAAGGCTTAAAACCTTGATTTTGTTGTTTTCATAGATTAACAATCTCATTGCCAAAGGTCGGTAGAAGGCCTTTAATCTCTTGCAGTTCGTTAGAATAAACTAGAAATACGTTTAATTTTCCATTAGGCTGGGTATCAGGTGCTGGTAATGCTAGTGCACTTGGAATAACAGCCAAAGGAGGTAACTGGATAGGGGTTGGAGGCTGAAAAGTGGGAAATATTGGCATAGGTGGTCTTGGGGCAATTTTACCAGCCTGTATGAGGTTGTTTTAAGCTCTAACAGCTACACTATATGCTGCAGGGAGTGTATCACCTCCCATTGATTGAATCATTACAGAAATATCACTATTTAAAGCTCTTAAATAGTATAAAAAGGCATGATTAGCAGTAGGTCTTACCGTTTGTGGAATTCTATCCCACGTCCTTTGGAAACGGTGATTGAAATCTGACATAACTTCATGTGGAGCTCTTTTGATTGTAGACAGCTGCTCCACCAACGACAAGTGATCTGATTTATCTTCAAAAAACTTGCACAACCGGCTGCCTAACTCATCCCATGTTGCTATGGAGTTGACAGGTAGGCCTCTGAACCATTGTAAGGCCTTTTCTTTAAAGGACACTGCTAGCAATCGGAGTGCAACATTTTCTTCAATCACATGGTGAACAACACACAGGTTGGCAACATCTTTTATGTGCTCTGTTGGGGTGGTATGATCCTCCCCATAAAAATATGGCAGACCTTTTAAGGCAGTGACAGGAATTTCATCATGCTGAGTCAGATTCAGTGGGCTGCCTTGGTTAAAAGCAACAAATGGCTGATTTCTCACTGCTGGAATCATTGTTATTGGGATATGTTTAGTAATAACAACAGGAAAAAAAGTATGATCACAAAAGGATTCAAATTGGATCTTCTGAAATAAACAACTTCTTTTGAACCTTTGGATTTCTCTCCCCTTTTCTAAGAGGGGACAACTGCAAATACTCAAAAACAAAGAGCTATTCTCTCTACACTCTTGTCATGAGCAGTAATGCAATGGAACTATTAAATCTGAGCTCAGAGTTTCCAAGTATGCTAAAAAATTTCCCTTAAAGACTGCAATTTTTTATGCACATACCAAACAGTAGTATGATAATTTTGATTCGAGACTGAAAACACCTCTCAGTCCCACCAGGCGTGCCAAAAACTGTTGTCAAATAAAGTTTGCACCCTTGCTAAGCTATCAACTGTAGCAACCTATTGACACATGGGAACACTTCGAGGTTGTGGGTGACCTGAGAATGAAGTGGACCTCCAGATTATGGGCTGGTTCCCCTTAAGATATCTTGAGAAAAACTAAAGAATGGTAAGGAAAAGAGTAAGAAGGATATACTTGAATTTAAAACCTATCACTAACAAGTGATACACCAAAGATAAAAATATGACAATACTGCAGAAATCTCACAGAAAATCTCAATAGAGCTAAACAATCTCACAATACAGAGATTTATGTTTATAAAAATGAGTCTATGTAAGGTTTCGATTGTTCTAATGCTTAACACAAGGAAAACAAAGATGTTTTCACATATATATGCGCAATAGAAAGAGATCACTAACATAAACCAACTTTATGACATAATATTCTTTGCATCCAGTACTGAAGGAATCTGATAAAATAAAGGATCACACAAAAAATTTATCATGCAACTCACAACCAGTCACTAAAACAACAAAGAAAATATGTGAAGGAAATGACTTTCTATTGAGAAAATAAGGAGTCTCTGTGTTATAGATCTATAGTATTCATAAAAATGAGTTACAAAGTCTGAATAATGCTCTTTCAGCAATCTCCTAACCAAGAACTCCTTTTAAAAAAGGAAAAAATGCCATATATACAACCAAAGAGTGTCGGCCCCTACCCTAGGGTTTCTACAAAAATGAGTCGGCGCTTGCACACGTCGGCCCCATAAGTGCTTTGGAATGAAGTCAATGAGGCATTAAATGCCCATCCCCCCTCCACGTTGGTGAGAGATCACTCCAAGGATATCTTTAGATCTTTTACAGTCGTCGTCATTAACTCATAGCCTTCGAATTCGACATTAAGACTTCGTCAGAGCCGCTTTGAATGCTCTGTGGCAAGGTCATTAATGTCACTCCACCTTTTCCAGCCGACGCCCCAGCTATTATTGTGACTCACGGTTTCCCCTTCTTCGACTTTCTTCTCACTCTAGATCTTTCTTCAAGTCGACCATCTTCAAGGAGCAACATCAAATCTAACTATCAGATCCAAACGCCATTGCTTCATCGAGCCAACCCATGTCGTGCACATTCTCGACGGTCAAAGGTTGCTTCCTTAGAATTGCATGTCAGTGAGACACTAATTGTGTCTCCCCGATGTGAACACATCATATAGTAGTTATCGGCATAGCTTGGGACTGTCGGTGGGACCTCCTATCGAGCTGCGGGAGTTAGACCGATATCCATTTTCATGGGAAAGCTGATTGCTATCGGCAAGACTCCCTTCTTTCAGCAGGACCTCATAGCGAGCTCCTTTCTTCTCCCCAAGCTCACTTAATTTCGGCAAGACCCCATCGAGTCAATGAGACACTATGTCGAAGGCAAGATCCTTCAGCGAGCTCACTCCATTGTCGGGGAGACTTTTACCAGTCGAGGAGACATCATAGCGACGACACAACTTTCGTTGAGACCACCATTTAGTCGCCCAGACACCATCGGTTCGGGGAGACTTCCCTCAGAACTCATTTCATTTTGCCGAGACCACCATGCTATCGGCAGGACATCACCCCGACGGCCAGATGTTATGGCGATGTCATCTATGTCGGTGTGATCTTTCGCATCGGTGAGACCTCTGGTGAACACAAACCACCTCTCTGGGCTTAAAGATCTCCTCGGTGAGACACCCATGTGTCGGCGGGATCTCATAGTGAGGTCTTCATTTCTTGGCGAAGGCAATCCTTTTCAATGAGACTTTTCAAAACTGGCGGGGTCGGGGCCAAGATGGAATCAGAACCAGGATCGGGGTCAGAATGGGAATGGAAGCAAAAACAGACGAATCCCAGCGGAACCAGGATCGGGACCAAATCTGCCCCTGACACTTTCCTCAAGTTTCAGTTTCAGATTCTGACCCAGTCACGACCCTGACAAAACTCAAAAGAAGAAGAAAGGACGAGAAGGAAAAAAGATGAACAGGAGAAAGAACCCCCCGACAAAATACAAGGAACAAAGGAGAAAAAAAAACAAAACAAAACAAAAACGGCGGAACCAGGACTGGAGTCAGAACGAGGCAAAACCAAAGAGTCGGTGGAACCGGAACCAGAACCGAATGCGGACCTGAAACTTTCCCGAAGTTTCAAGTTCGGATTCCGTTCCAATCCCGAGTCCAGAAACATACAAGGCATGAAGAAAAAAGAACAAGACAAGGAAGATCAAAGAGGAGGAGACATCCCCCGACCACCGACAGTGAAAAAGCCAAGAAAATAAGGGCTGAACTGGGACCAGAACTAGAACATAAATAGGAACTAGAAATTTTGGAGAAGTTTCAGGTTCGGATTCGATCTCGAAACCGAGTCTGCCAAAACACAATAAAAACGGGAAAAAAGGAAAGAAGAAAGAAACAAAGGGAAACCACCACCCCACGGTCAAATGCAAGGTCGAAGAAGAAAATTAGATGCACACAAGGCAGAACCGGAACAAGAACCAGAACAGAAACAGGAACTGGAACTTTTGGAAAGTTACAATGTTTGGTTTCGGTCTGACTCCGCCTCCTACAAAACAAAAAGAAGAAGGGCACAAGGAAAACAAAATGGAAAGGGGGAAAAATAAGGTAAAAACAAAAGGGAGGATCCCCCAATAAAATTGAACATCTACACGCTGGGCTCAACCCTTGTGGGAGCCACATTTAATCCACATGCCGAATTTTAAAACATAATCTCCCCTGGAGCTGCACAAGAAGCAAACAAATTAGAAGGTATGTAACCTTGATGCAAATGTTCCTTTAGTTGGTCCTCATGAACCCTTGAAAACATAGGTTACCCTGCCTGATTGAGCCCGTAGGTGAAAATTGGGTAACATTTATGGCGACCTTTGTTGGATGTTTGTCTGCTAAACATGCAGACCAATAGCCTAGTCCAATCCATTAGGCATGGATTCATTGGGAAAACTCAGAAACAGACTTGGAGCAGCCTTGTGCATGGTTGTAACTCACTTGAGACTCATAGAACATAACAGGTTGCCAAAAACTTAATGAAAACAGGAAAAAACTAAGGTGAAACTATTTACCGTGTTGGGACAGCACTTAGGGATTGAAAACTACCCCTATTCTCTAGAATTTTAATAGCTATGTACAGATTTAGGTCCATACCTCAGAAGCAACGCTTGAGGTGAATCTCATTTACTAGGATTGGTTCCACTACACCATCCAACCTAGATAGTTGGAAAGCATTATGTTGTTTCTCCTCAGTAATGATATACGGCCCAGTCCAAAGTGCATGAAATTTGGAGTGCTTTCCATGCTTTCTTTTTGATTCATCCCATTTTAGCACTATGTCACCTTCTTGGAACACTCTGAGAGATTCTTTTTTATCGAATGACCTTTTTATTTGAGCTTGATATTGCTCGGTCCTTTTCACTGCTTCAGCTTTGAGTTCTTCAAGCTCAATTAATTGAGCTAACCTTGTTGTCATAGGCTCCTCCTCAATCATATCAAGCTGGTTTACCAGATTGAGGGCTAGGAGTTCAACTGAAATGGGCAGTCTTGCCTCTCTTCCATACACTAACATGTATGGGGAAAGTCCTGTAGACCTTTTTGACGTAATTCTATTAGCCCACAAGGTTGATTTCAGCTTGGTGTGCCAAGCTTTTTTATTGTCCCCCATAGTTCTCTTAATGATCCTCAGGAGATTCTTGTTAGTGGACTCAGCCTGTCCATTGCCCTGCGGATAATAATTCGAGGATGTACTTAGATATATACCATTTTTGATAGCCCAATCAAAAAATTTAACACTCACAAAAGCAAGGGCATTGTCTGACACAATAGAATCTGGGATACCAAATCTGGTAACTAGCTCTTTGTAGAAGTTCAGGACAACAAATTCATTAGCTTCTTTGAGTGCCATAGCTTCAATCCATTTTGAAAAATAATTAGTGGCTGTGAGTATCCATTTGTGGCCCACACTTGATGGCAGGTTTATAACCCCAATGAAATCCAAACCCCATTTCATGAAGGGTTGATCAACTTGAACTGGTTGCAGCGGGAGGGATGCCAGCTTCTCTTTTCCAGCAAAAATAGCACACTCTTTGCACCTTCTTACCCATGCATGAGCGTCTTTGAATAAGGTAGGCCAGTAATAGCCTCCTTTCATTATTTTAAGAGTTGTGGCTCTTGGAGAAAAATGTCTGCCAGCTAACCCTTGATGGAATTCATATAATACTCTATCAACCTAATCAGCTCCAATACATCTTAACAGGACACCATGGAAATCTCTTCTGAACAGCAAACCATTTAAAAGAACATAAGGTATGGATTGCAGTCGATAATACCTTCTTCTGGATCTAGTCAGATCAAGAGGGCACTCACCAGTCAATAAAAAATGTGTCATTTATGTAATCCAACCAATAGGAGCAGGGAAAGCAGTTTGTTGTCCATCTTGGAGTGCTAAAACAGAACTTTCCTCCTCCTTTACACTGTTGTTGCTGTCCTCAGTAAGCTATTCACAGAGACCTCTCCCTCTTATTAGTTTGGTAACCTTTATTTCAAGTTCATACTCCATCACCCTAGTGACCCAACCAGCTCTTTTATCACTCAAATCTTTGTTTAACAAAAACTCTTTCACAGTTGGATGAGAAACCATCAGCATAATCTTGTTATTGGAAAGCATGTGCCTAAAATTCTTTAAACTTCTTATGACAGGAAGAACATGTCTCTCTACAAAAGTATACTTGAGCTCGTAATCTTTGAGTCCCTGACTGAAGAACGCCACAGGCTGTTCAGATCCTTCATCAGTTCGTTGTACAAGTATGGCTGAAAGTGAATCAATATTTTCGTAGGCATACAAAATGAAAACTTTAGAAAAGTTTGGATTTAGAAGTGTAGGTGCGGTTGCCAATGCCTCCTTTATAAGCTTAAAGTTTCTTTTTCCATCCTCAGTCCAACTGAAAGGTACATTCTTTCTCAGCATATGAGTTAGGGGACTTAATAAATCAGCAATGTCAAGGATAAACCTCCTAACAAAGTTAATCCTACCAATAAAACTCTGCAGACCTTTCTTGTGCATTGGTAAAGGAAGAGTTAAGATAGCACTTATTCTTTCAGGGTCAATAGTGATACCCTGTTTAGATACGACATAGCCAAGCAATCTTCCTTCGTGAACAGCAAACACACACTTTTTGGGGTTAAGTGATATCCCAAATTCCCTGCATTTTTTAAAAATATGCCTCAAATGACTCAGATGATCCTTAGCCTCAGAAAAAATAGTGATATCATCAAGATAGACTAAGAATATCTTGTACATTAAACCCTGAAAGGCCATATCCATGGCTTTTTGAAAGGTTGCCCCAACATTAGATAAACCAAAGGGAATTTTCAGATAGGCCATAGTTCCCCATTTTGTGAATAAGACTGTTTTGTATCGATCTTCCTTTTTTACCAATATCTGGTTGTAACCAGAATAGCCATCTAATAAGGAAAACCTTTCAGACCCTGAAACTACCTAAAGTATCTGCTCCATAGAAGGCAGAGGATGACGGTCTTTTAAGGAGGCCCTATTTAAATCACAGAAATCTACACAGAGTCTTATTTCACCATTTTTATTTCTTACTGGTACTAGGTTTGAAACCCATGAGGTATGCTTGATGGGGAAAATAATGTTGCTTTCAATCAACTTATCTAGTTCCTTTTTCATTAAAGGCTCTAACTTAGGATTCAAGGGCCTCTGTCTTTGCCTAACAGGTTTAACATTAGGCTCAAGTTCAATGGTATGTTGAGCAAGCTAGGGATTAAATCCCTTTAAATCAATATATTTCCAAGCAAAGATATCATTAAATTCTTGACAAAGTTGAATAAAAACATGCTTCTCTTCATCTGTACATACCTTGCCTAACTTAAGAATCTTTTCTTTGAAGACTTCAACTTCTTCATAGTGATCTTGTTGAACTTGAATACTCCCCTTGGGCTTTCTAGCTTCATCATCAGTATTAAAAATAGATTCTAAAGTGACCAGGCCTTTAGGCAACTTGTTGTTTTTTAGCTGAATAATCTGGTCATTGTACTGGTGCTATAACTTTTCCTAATTGGTATGTGAGAACTCAACTTCTTCTCTTAAAAAGCTGACAATCTGCTGGTCACTATCAAAGACTTGCCAGTGCATATTATTATCAGGCACAGCAGGCCTAACTACAATCTTGATATGTTGATTAGTTTTATCACTATAAATCTCCTTTGGAATATCGTGCTCAGCTCCTACAGCAGCTAATCTATCAGCATGTTTATTCTGAGCTCTAGGAATGGAAATCAGATTAAATGCCTCAAATCTCTCTAAGAGGTCCCATACCCTATTCCTGTCACACCTGAGTATATCATTTTTAACAGCATTAAGCTTTCTCACCTGATTGACAACCAACTCGATGTCACCATAAACTTTTAAACAACTGATAGCTCTTTGTCTCGCCCACTCCAAACCTTGGACTAGAGCTTCATATTCAGCAGAATTATTAGAACAGCTAAAACAGAATCTGAAAGCTTGATAGTACTTCTGACCTTCTAGTGATACCAGCATACATCCACCACCAGTACCTACTCTACTCCTTGAGCCATCAAAATATAGCTCCCATAGATCATTTTCATGCTGCTCACTATGTTGTTCCTTGTTCTTTTCAATCTTAGGCATAAAAGAGTCAGTCTCATGCATCATATAAATACCAATGTCAACCTCTTCCAACTGCTTACCTATTCCCACCTCATGAGCTTGAGGTGCTCACTCTTTAGGAAGAATATTTGATGTTCTTTCTATTTGAATCTCAGCCTCTTGAATAGCAGGCTGCTCCACTTGTTCACTTGTAAACAAGTTGGTATTGATAGGAGATGGATTGTAAGGTTCAACATGAACCTTGGCTATGGGTTCTGATTTAATAGTGGCTCTAGTGCCATATCTAGTTCTGAATAGCATGTGAGACCAATCGGAGGATAGGTAACCACCTATCTTGGCCGTAAAATCCCTAGATAAACAAAGGGCAAAGTACGGGGGCAACTCAATAATGTATATATCCTGTGGTATTGCAAAATTAGGGCAGGCATGTAGAGTTAAGCTCAATTTTTTTATGACCCCTACTATGTTCACAGTAGTACCATCCAATTGTACTACCCCCTTTTCTATTGGCTCATATTCAATCCCCAACTTATCGACAATTTTTTTGGGCATAACTGAACTACTAGCCCCTAATTCAATCATACAATTGTGAACTAGATGATCTCCTATGATTAATGACAAATAAAAAGGAGGCGGGTTGGCCTTAGTAGCTTGTGTTCGTTATCGCCAACAGTAGTATTAGCCAACGCAACCTTCTCCTTTTCTACACTAGGCTCATCTGAGACACTTAAACCTGATAAGGCAGATTGAAGCAGGTCCTTTTGACCCAGAATACTCAGAGAATCCCATATTAACATGGGTACATTAATTTTCTTCATATGCTCCAATATATTAAAAGATGTAGCAGGTTTAACCTGACTTTTAGGGGGGATAACATTACCTTTAACTGAAGGCGCTTGGGCTAATAAATCAAACTGTTGGTTGATTACCAAAGGCTGGCCCCTTGGTAGCACTCGGATCTGGTCAGCTTTTGACGGTCCAAGAGCACTCTGATTTTGGTCTGACCTTTGTTTCAATTGAGTCTGAACTGTATTAGGTTGATGTCCCTCATCTATTGCCCTCTTCTTACTACATGTATTGTCTGCAATTGAAGAATCGACGTGGACCACTCCACAAAATTCTTCCCCTTGCCAGTTTTGGAATGTAGACTCATGTGTTTGTTGCTCTTGTTGTTGTACTTTACTTGTTAATGGCACATTACTGTTCTGAACCATCAAGGTTTGGTCAAGCATCCCATTTACATAGGTACTCTGATTATGGGTTTGATTACATGGAAAGCACCACTCATAATCCTGGACTAAGTTGATCTAGACAGGGGAAAGCTCTTTGGAAGTGCTTGCAACATTAGAGTCATAAGCTTGATATGGTCTTGGGTTAGAAACAGATCTTTGATTATAAGGCTGATAAGATGGTCGGTTGGTCTGAATTTGCTGGTAATTAGACTTAAATGAGGGTTGATAAGGCTTAAAACCTTGATTTTTCTCTTTTCTTAGATTAACCATCTCATTGCCAAAGGTCGCTAGAAGGCCTTTAATCTCTTGCAGGAATTAGAAATACGTTTAATTGACCATTAGGCTGGGTATCAGGTGCTGGTAATGTTGGTGCACTTGGAATAACAACCAAAGGAGGTAACTGCATAGGGGTCGGAGGCTGAAAAGTGGGAAATATTGGCATAAGTGGTCTTGGGGCAATTTTACCAGCTTGTATGAGGTTGTTTTCAACTCTAACAGCTACACTATATGTTGTAGGGAGTGTATCACCTCCCATTGATTAAATCATTATGGAAATATCACTATTTAAAGCTCTTAAATAGTATAAAAAGGCATGATTAGCAGTAGGTCATACCGTTTGTGGAATTCTATCCCACGTCCTTTGGAAATGGTGATTGAAATCGGACATAACTTCATGTGGAGCTCTTTTGATTGTAGACAACTGCTCCACCAATGACAAGTGATCTGATTTATCTTCAAAAAACTTGCACAACCGGCTGCCTAACTCATCCCATGTTGCTATGGAGTTGGCAGGCAGGCCTCTGAACCATTATAAGGCCTTTTCTTTAAAGGACACTGCTAGCAATCAGAGTGCAACATTTTCTTCAATCACATGGTGAACAACACACAGGTTGGCAACATCTTTTATGTGCTCTGTTGGGGTGGTATGATTCTCCCCATAAAAATATGGCAGACCTTTTAAGGCAGTGATAGGAATTTCATCATGCTGAGTCAGATTCAGTGGGCTGCCTTGGTTAAAAGCAACAAATGGCTGATTTCTCATTGCTGGAATCATTGTTACTAGGATATGTTTAGTAATAACAACAGGAACAACAGTATGAATTCTCATAGAAGGATTTGACTTGGATCTTCTGGAATAAACAACTATCTTTTGAACCTTCTGGATTTCTCTCCCCCTTCTTCTAGGCGGGGACAACTGCAAATACTCTAAAACAGGCAAGCTATTCCTCGTCTGCACTCTTGTCATGAGCAGTAATGCACTGGAACTGTTAAATCTAAGCTCGGAGTTGCCAAGTATGCTAAAAATTTTCCCTTAAAGACTGCAATTTTTTATGCACATACCAAACAGTAGTATGATAATTTTGATTCGAGACAAAAAACACCTCTCAGTCCCACCGGGCGTGCCAAAACTATTGTCAAATAAAGTTTGCACCCTTGCTAAGCTATCAACTGTAGCAACCTATTGACACATGGGAACACTTTGAGGTTGTGGGTGACCTGAGAATGAAGTGGACCTCCAGATTATGGGTTGGTTCCCCTTAAGATATCTTGAGAAAAACTAAAGAATGGTAAGGAAAAGAGTAAGAAGGATATACTTGAATTTAAAACCTCTCACTAACAGGTGATACACCAAAGATAAAAATATGACAATACTGTAGAAAGCTCACAGAAAATCTCAATAGAGCTAAACAATCTCACAATACAGAGATTTATGTTTATAAAAACAAGTCTATGTAAGGTTTCGACTGTTCTAATGCTTAACACAAGGAAAACAAAGATGTTTTCATAGATATATGCACAATAGAAAGAGATCACTAACATAAACCAGCTTTGTGACATAATATTCTTTGCATCCAGTACTGAAGGAATCTAATAAAATAAAGGATCACACAAAAAATTTATCATGCAACTCACAACCAGTCACTAAAACAACAAAGAAAATATGTGAAGGAAATGACTTTCTATTGAGAAAATAAGGAGTCTTTGTGTTATAGATCTATAGTATTCATAAAAATGAGTTACAAAGTCTGAATAATGCTCTTTCAGCAATCTCCTAACCAAGAACTCCTTTTAAAAAAGGCAAAAATGTCATATATACAACCAAAGAGTGTCGGCCCCTGCCCTAGGGTTTCTACAAAAAATGAGTCGGCGCCTGGACACGTCAGCCCTAGAAGCACTTTGGAATGAAGTCAATGAGGCATTAAATGCGCATCCCCCCTCCATGTCGGTGAGAGATCGCTCTAGGGATATCTTTAGATCTTTTACAGGCATTGTCATTAACTCGCAGCCTTCGAATCCGACATTAAGACTTCGTCAGAGCCGCTTTGAATGCTCTATGGCAAGGTCATTAATGTCGCTCCACCTTTTCTAGTCGATGCCCCAGCTATTATTTTGACTCACGGTTTCCCCTTCTTTGACTTTCTTCTCACTCCAAATCTTTCTTCAAGTCGACCATCTTCAAGGAGCAGCATCAGATCTACCTGTCAGATCCAAATGCCATTGCTTCACTGAGCTGACCCATGTCACACACATTCTCGATAGTCAAAGGTCGCTTCCTCATAATCGCATGTCGGTGAGACACTAATCGTGTCTCCCCGATGCGAACACATCATATAGTAGTTATCGGCATAGCTTGGGACTATCGACGGGACCTCCTATCAAGTTGCAAGAGTTAGACCAATATCCATTTTCGTGGGCAAGCTGATCGCTATCGACAAGACTCCCTTCTTTCGACAGGACCTCATAGCGAGCTCCTTTCTTCTCCCTGAGCTCACTTAATTTTGGCAAGACCCCATCGGGTCAGTGAGACATTATGTCGAAGGCAAGATCCTTCAGCGAGCTCACTCCATTGTCGGGGATACATCATAGCGATGACACAACTTTCACCGAGATAACCATTTAGTCACCCAGACACCATCAGGTCGGGGAGACTTCCCTCTGAACTCATTTCATTTCGCCGAGACCACCATGCTATCAGCAGGACATCACCCCGACGGCCAGATGTTATGGCGATGTCATCTATGTCGGTGTGATCTTTCGCATTGGTGAGACCTCTGGCAAACACAAACCACCTCTTCGGGCTCAAAGATCTCCTCAGTGAGACACCCACGTGTCAGCGGGATCTCATAGCAAGGTCTTCATCTCTTTGCGAAGGAACTCCTTTTCGCTGAGACTTTTCAAAACTGGCGGGGTTGGGGCCAAGATGGAATCAGAACCGAGATCGGGGTTGAAACAGGAACAAAAGCAAAAACAGACGAATCTCGGTGGAACTGGGATCGGGACCAAATTTGCCCCTAACACTTTCCTCAAGTTTCAATTTCGGATTCCGACTCAGTCCCACCCCCCGACAAAACTCAAAAGAAGAAGAAAAGGATGAGAAGGAAAAAAGATGAACGAGAGAAAGAACCCCCTAACAAAATACAAGGAACAAAGGAGAAAAAAAAACAAGAATGGCGGAACCGGGACTGGAGTCGGAACAAGGCAAAACCAAAGAGTCAGCGGAACTGGAACCGGAACCGAATGCGGACCTGAAACTTTCCCGAAGTTTCAAGTTTGGATTTCGTTCCAATCCCGAGTCTGGCAACATACAAGGCACAAAGGAAAAACAACAAGACAAGGAAGATCAAAGAGGAGGAGATATCCACCGACCACCAGCAGCGAAAAAGCAAAGAAAATAAGGGTGGAACCAGGACTAGAAACAAAACAGAAACTGGAACTTTTTGAGAAGTTTCAAGTTTGGATTCGATCTCGATCTCGAGTCTGCCAAAACACAATAAAAATGGGAAAAAAGGCAAGAAGAAAGAAACAAAGGGAAACCACCACCCCACAGTCAAACGCAAGGTCGAAGAAGAAAACGAGATGCACACAAGGTAGAACCAGAACCAAAACAGAAATAGGAACTGGAACTTTTGGAAAGTTACAATGTTTGGTTTCGGTCTGACTCTGCCTCTAACAAAACAAAAAGAAAAAGGGAACAAGGAAAACAAAAGGGAAAGGGGGGAAAATAAGGAAAAAACAAAAGGGAGGACCCCCCATTAAAATTGAACATCTGCACACTGGGCTCAACCCTTGTGGGAGCCACATTTAATCCACGTGCCAAATTTTAAAACATAATCTCCCCTGGAGCTGCACAAGAAGCAAAAAAATTAGAAGGTATGTAACCTTGATGCAAATGTTCCTTCAGTTGGCCCTCATGAACCCTTGAAAACATAGGTTACCCTACCTGATTGAGCCCGTAGGTGAAAATTGGGTAACAAGTCCATAAACCACCCATCTTTGCTAAGGGAAAAAGAGGGGTATTGAAATCCATCGCCACCACCTAATGAGTTTCTTTTTTGGAATTAATAATGGAAGAAATAGCCTCCCAAACATATTTTCTTATATTTCTCAAGTTTGGGGCATAGATGTTAGCCATGATCCACTCCATATAAGTAGAGTGGAACTTGACTTCCAAATTAGGTCTAGAATGGCTCAAATAGGAACCAAAACAACTATTTTGATTTCACGTATTAATAATTCCTCCTAATGCCCCAAAAGCTTTACTAATACAAAAATCAACATTGGGATAAATATTTTTAGAAATTACTTTAAAGTTAGCCTAAGTCATTTTGACTTCTTGGAGAAGGAGAATGTCAATCTTATTCTCATAGATACATTGTTTGACCAAAAATTACTTATGAGAACTATTTAGTCCTCTAATATTACATGAAGGGATCCTCATTTTCAGTTCTTCTTGGAGGAACATCTAAAGTTCTTTACCTCCCATTAACAATTTCAAAAGTCATCTCCTTTTGTCTTGTTTCTCATTGGGAAGGCCTCCCAACCTTGACATCCACTCCAACATCTATAACCTTCTTAATAAGACCCTTTCCCTTCTGCTAACTAATCATCTAGCCTTGTATGTCACTAATGCCAACAATATAAGAACAAATAGGAGAACCATTTCCACCACAAGGTAATGGTGATTCAAGATCCTAGTTAGACAACAACAAATATTTAGACTAGGTAGCACCCATCTCAAAAAACCCAGAATCAGTAAGACAATTTAGATTAACCTCTAAGAGCATATTTTATGTATCTAGGCAAGGGTTGTAGTTTGCATAATTTAGTAGGACTCAACTTTCTTGGTCCATCTAGAAGGAGGGCATGACTTCTACCACATGGGTTGATTTTTCTTGAACTATATTGGGAGAAGAAACCCCATCCTCCCTCTTTTCAAAGGATAGAAAATTGGTCCCTAGAGGCAAACCATCCTCAACCATAATCTATTATAGCATAGGCATAGAAGATGGGCTAGTCGACTGACCAATGGTTAGCCAATCAACTGCCAAATTGTTCCTAATCTCTAGATTTTCACTAGTAGTATCCATATCCCAAATTAGGGAATGACGGAAGCAAGCTCCCAAGTATCATAGGTGTCATCCAATGAGCCATGAGGTGATCTAATAATATTTATGTTGTACCCAAACCAAAAATTTTGCTTCACTAAGGCATTTTGCTAAATATGGTCTTAACTTTGTTAAAGTGATGTCAGAAAGTGGTTTTGGGGATTTTTAAGTATGGAGCTTGTGTTAGTTTCATGTCAATCTGTTACTGAGGAATTTTGGGAAAAATGAAATTTTGAAGGAAAATCATCAAAATTCTCTCTAGAGAGGGGAGCACATTTTCAAAAAGGCACCCTATCTTTTAGGGGCTCAGATCCTATTTTTAGGGTTTTTCACCTCCAGTAGAAATTTGTCTGGTTTCACGTCAGCTTCGTAACGGGCTATTAAGCTTATCAAACGGATCTTTTTCGTGCAAGTTACGGAAGATATAGCGCAAAACGAGAGGAATGACAAAATTGGCTAACACTGAGAAAAAGAGCAGCTTTTGAGAAAGGCCCCCATCTTTTTGAGGTGTCAAATGAAGCTTTTTGACTAAATGCCACCCAAGATGTTTATCTCACATTTATTCAGGCTTCGCAATGCATATGTCAGTGGGTGAATCTGAGTTGCCGAAATGTCTAAGCCAGAGGTCAAACATAGGGTCAAATATTGGTCAAAATATCAAGGAAAAAGCAAAAGAGCGCTTTTTCAGAAAGGCGCCTGAGCTTTTGAAGCCTTTAATGCCTTCTTTTTTATGTTCTCAGATATTCAGCTTCTTCGTGTTACATTTAGCTCTCTGTTGCCTGTCTCCGTCAGATCAGGAGATGACTCAGCAACTTGCAGTCAGAGTTTTAGTGTTATTTTGGTTAGTTCCAGAAATGGCTAAGTCTGGAGGAAAAAGAGCAACTTTTTAGAAAGGCACCCTTGATTTTCACCCCTCAGATGATGTTTTCTGGAGAAATGTGCCTTTGCAGCTGTCATGTGGAATGAGGTCAGCTCTGTAGTGAGCCTGTGATCCAGTCCTGAAATTTGGTCAGTCAAAAGTTATGAAGAATTTGATTTTCTCTTCGTACGAGATGGAGATGAGAAAATTTGAATAAGTCTGAGAAAAAGAGCAGCTTTTGAAAAAGGCGCTTGGATTTTTGACCCTTTAGATCTTAGTTTTATGATATTCAGTCTCAAGGTACCTTTTGATCAATTTTTGTTCTACTCTGTGATGCACCTGTCAGCCAACCAATTGGTGGAGTCAGTCAGCCAGTGTCAGGGGATGAACAAAGGTCCCGAAGGAGGTTCAAATCCAAATTTTCAGTAAAATTGGCTAAGTATGGAAAACGCCTAGAGAGGTCAAAGTTGATTTTTTGAAAGAAGTTAACTAGTGCGCCCTAACTTGAGTTCTAACTTCAATTAGACTGAACGATTTTTGGGTTGTCATCTCCAATTAACATTTTGGCATGTTGAGTGTTCTTTCAGTTTGCATGTCCATTTAACTGACTTTGCATGTTGAGTTAACTTGTTTTCATGTCCACTTATTTGAAGTGCATGTTTGAAAATCAACTTGAGTTTGAATACATGGCGCATTAGTTGAAGTTTTGTGAATATTTTGTGAAGTTGACACTTCATTATATATTTTAACTTCAGTCTTCAAAATGGACGCTTTAGTTAAGATTTTTAACTAAAGATTTAAAGCATGAATTTTGAGTTGTGAAGTATGGCGACCTTAATATGGAGTTGTCAACTGAAGCTTAATTCGCATGATGCTTTAAGTGAATTTTTCAAATGAAGTCTTAATAAGGCGACTTTAGTTCTAAAGCATGGTGCTTTATTTAGCTCATTTTAGTCTTCAGTTAACTAAATTGAGGTCCAATCACAAGCCAAGCGCAATTTTCAAGGTTGCATGCATTTCTTAGAAATTTTAGTGATGAAACTCTATTTATTCAAGTTTAGGAGTCCATTATTCTTCATCACAAGCTTAGAGACATACATTCTTCTTGAGCAAGTAGCAATTTAAAGGTACTACAGGTGTCAGAATTCAGCGTTTTTCATAGCAATGGATTCAGTTTGTTCAGAAGAAGAATATTCTAGACTTTGTTTTCAGTTTTTATGTAGGTTTCATCGAATTCCAAAATAGAGATAGGCAAATTCTACATAAGCAGAGCAAATAAAACCTTCTTTCTTTTGTTTTATTTCTTCTATTTCTCATCTTAGATACTTGCTTCGCATGTCAAAGAAATTCAGCATATTTTCAAAATTTGATCTTCTGGGTTCGCATACTTCAGTATTTGCAGCAAAACCCATGTCTTAGATTTTTTCGAGAAAATTGCCCCGCAGCCTTCATTCTGAAGCTCTGTGCTTTTTTTTGAATATTTCTTTGCATGTGGGATAAAATCACATCTTTTTGAAAATCGCATCATCTGGGTTTGTTCAGAATTTCATTGTGCAAAAAACCCATGTTTTTGATTTTCTCAAGAAAAATTGCCCCAGAAAGCTCTAAAAAAAAACCCCTGCAATTCTCAACTGAAGAATCTTTGCATGTCAAGCTAAAGGACATGTTTTCACAATTCTGATGTTGTGGGTTGTCTTAGAATCATTTTTCTGAACAAAACCCACATCTCAAAATTTTTGGTGAAAATTATCCTCCGATAGGCTATTTTTAGCCTCACCAGGAGCCATTTTAGCTTTTCGGAGAAAGTTGTCAGAACATAGCCATGTTCACAGTCAACGAGCAGGTTTTTCAGAAGGTGGTTCAACTAGACTGAATTCAAGACCAAATCGGTCTTAATTTATGTTTTCATCAGAGCAGCTGACAATGGAGATCAAGTGCATCTAAGGTTTGATTTAGACAATTTGACAAGCGTAGACGCGGGTTGGACACCGTTGGAATTTCGCGTTCTTGTGTATTTCTCGCAACCAGAGTGTTCGTCATCAAACTTCGCAGTCTTGTCATGCAACACTTCTCCATTGAGAAAAACGTAAGAAGCGTCAAGCTGCAAAAGAAACAGTGGTCATCACTTCAGTTACAGAGCCGCCAGAGTCACTAGTCAATGAAATGCCAGTGGATATTTCCAAGATTGTTTGAGCTGCTCAAGATAGCAGCTAGTGATCAGTCAGTTAGAATATGTAATTAGTTTCAAGGTTAGAGTCAAGAGCAACAATTAACTTGACTTTCAATCTTGAGTTCACTTGTTGTCTTCATACATGCTTATCTCTTCCTTGGGATTATCTTCACAGGAATTATGGTTAGGGTTTTCAATTAACTGAGGGTAGTGTCCAGTTAACTTTGCTTTAAATAAGTATGTGCATGCTTGCACATTGTCCATTTAGGTTAGATGTACCGGTTAATTGATGGTAGCTTTCCAGTTAACTGTATAGTTTACTTTATTAGGGTTTAGCGATAAATCTTGCATGCATTGCAAGATTGTAGTTGACTCAAGGTGATTTTAGGGTTCCCTACACCTTTTTATGTCTATAAATAAGAGCTTTTTCTCATTTGTAAATAAATTTTGCACGAGAGAGAAATATATGTTGTGCCTACCTTGCCTATAATATTGCTCGTTATGTATCTGTTCATGAGTATTTACTATTGTGATGAATTGTTATGCCACTTGGGTTTCATGCAATTATTATGGTGAATGCTTTCCTTAGTTAGATACAGTGGCTAGTTGATCGTAGATTGTATGCGTGTCTCGCCAATGCAATTTATTATCCTAGTTGGCTATCCTTCATGTTATGTGTTCAATAAACTCGTTCAGATTGAGTTGATAGATGTGCCACCTTGCCTTCAAGTTGAGAATTTGTTCTTGGTTATCGTATGATGTGTGTGAATAATAAACTTATTCAAATTGAGCTAATAGTTGTGTCACCTTGCCTTCAAGCTGAGAATTTGTATTTAGTTTATCGCGTATTGTTGTTTCCAATAATCCTATTCAGACAAGCAGATAGTTGTGCCACCTTGCCTTCACGTTGTGAATCTGTACCCGGCTTATCATCAGATAATCATTCCTGCTCCATTTCCTCATGCTCTATTTTCTTGAGGAAACTGGATAGATTTAAAGTAGTTAGCTTAGTTGTAGTTAACCATCTGTGAAACGAAAAAATCCTTAGCTGCAACGTTCTTGGTTTTCTTAACCTTGTGCCTCTTCCAACTGAGAACAAAAAGATAGGACTTAGATTACTTTTCTTTTCCATGCATTCCAACACTACGAGGGAGCTTCCCCTCCTAATTTGAAGAGCACTCATTACGCAGTGTGCATAGTTGTCCGTACAAACCTGCACTCCAGAGGTGTTAGTTTTTACGCCAACAATTTATAAGGTCTTCATAGAAGGGATAATCCTTTGATACATCTATCAAGTCCTTGGGCTTATCCTCTCGACCCAAAGCTTTTTGTATACTATCTTTATTATTCAAGCAATGGGATAAGACATGACTAGGTTTCCAACAATTTTGGTATAAATCTCTTGACTTTTCATATGAAATAGGTTCATTCCACTTCCCAAACTTAGATTCGATGGATATATAGATCAAGAGAGTCTCAAAGAAATCCATAATAACATAAAATCTAGTAAATATAACCTATATTTATCCTTAGTTGCCTTATCCATAGTGACAAAATTACTAAAAGAATTAGTGATCCAAGCAAATATTTCCTCATCCTAGAACTCTAGTGGGAGGCTAGGAAAGCAAACACATATAGGAGAAAAAAATTTCAAGTATTCTTTGGGGTCAAAGCTTGGCTTCTAACAACAAAGGAAAAGAGAGTTTTTTCTCATACATCCAAGGACCACTAGCAAGAACACATAGGAGATCATCCTAAGAAGTAAATTTGAACAAGAACATACCTCTCGTCATAGCACTCACAACAATATTTCCCTTCATCTATCATTTGTCCCGGGCCCATTGTATGACCAAATAAACATTAGGACGCAAGGATAAAAACTTACCTACCAACATGTTCTTTGTGGAAGAGATAATTTTTTGATAGTGGAATCCAACATCTTAATAGTTTTTCCGTCATCTGACACCATCAACAATGGGTCAACGTTCCTAGAAAAAAGTTTCGTTTCGTCACCACCCACTAGGACATTCATCCATCCATTGGATCCATCAACTAAAGCATTAGAAAATATTCCTAAGGGATTACCTAAGGCAATACCACCAATACCCAAAGGAGGGGGAGGGGGCGTCATAGGGATTCCTCAAGACTTTCAAAGTTCATTCTTGCTCAAAATCAACCCAAAATTCAAAACTGGAGGGTGAGGCACAACTTCAAATTTTAATGTAATTGTTGGCAAGAGAAATGGGGGCAGTACAGTCTAGAAGGATTTATAACCTGGTATTTCCTAAGTAGTCAGTTTATACCCTAGAGGATATAGTACAAGAGAAATAAGCATGCAGTAGGAATTCATAAGGGGTTCATAACCAATAATAAAATACATAACAAAAGTAAATTTATTCAAACATTCGTAACACACATGTTTCCTTATAACTCCATTTGGTGTGTATATATATATATATATATTTCTATATTAGAACAAGTACAAAATGGGAAAGTCTAGTCTCTGCTCTGATATTATGGTTATATTCTATTACATATGTTTGCTATCATATATTCTCCTTCGTTCTATCCTATATATCTCTTATCTATTATATCTAACATATATACATTCATTCCTCTCAAGAGATATGTCTCCTTCTTTGTGACTATTGCCTCTACCGATACCCTAGTGCTCTATTAGTCTGTTGTTGATGTGTTTTTTTTCTCTTTGACCCGCTAATAGTAACATTATTTTGATTATAGGGGGAAAATAGGTTTTGAAGGGACCCAAAACCCTTTACAACAAAAAAGAGAAAAATTTGCTCATAACTAAAAACATTGAAACGACAACAGCATCCAACAGCAGACCAACAACCAAAACATAGAGGACCAACAACAAAAAATCAATAACAAAAAAGGACACTTTCATATTCTTCAAGGTGTTCTCCACCTCAATTTCCTGGTTTCGATGCAACTCTACCATGTCCATCAACTCTTTCTTCTCCTCTTCAAAGGTCTTTCTCAAGTTACCTTTGGCCCTTGTACTTGGGCCTTTTGCTTCATCTTTCCCAACCTTCTTCCCCTTTTCCTTTCCCTTTTAGAGACTGATCCTTTTCCATCAACTCAACAAAGTAAATTTGATCTTCTCTTAGTTCACTTATCTTACGAAAGAGGACCTCCAAATATTCAACATTGTTCTTAACTAAACTGTGGCTAACATGAAGCAGCTTCTTAATGTTCGCATTAGTTTTATTAATCCTGACCTCCATGTCAAAGAGACGCTTCTCACATAGGGTTTTAAAATCAACAAATGCACATTCTAAGTCCACAAGTCTTTCAAACAAGATTTCTGAGGAAGAGTCCTTCGACACATTTTGCAAATTTTCTTTCAGACTCCTTATTTTTATATTCATCCTATTGAATTCTTGCATAACCCACTTAGCTATTTTGAACGTGGAGGTGGCTCCTAAACGAGCCATGTCCAGAAGCTCGAACATAGAAGTACTATCATCATTAAAGTAAGTGAAATATTTAGAGAGGGGATTTACCTTTAATGGCTCTAGTTTACCAGTCTTTGAACCATCATCCTAATTCACAGACTTCTGACTAGAGCACTCCACACTAGGTGATAGATGAACTGAGGAGTCATTTATTTCAAAGAAAAAATTCACAACACCCTTCTCCTTACCTTGGTTCTCAATATCCTTCAAATCCTTCTTCACAATCTAATTTTTTAGCTTTGCAATCCACTTAGAAACCCTACGGCATATTTCCATGGGTTACCATCAGCATTATCTGGCAATACAACCTCCTTTTGACCAACCGTAGTAGAAACATGACCAATAACCTCCTTGTCTCCCTTAGAATTGGAGTCACCAAAGCTTACCTCAGTATCATTACCAATGGAAGGGGAATCCGACTCCTATAAAATTATCCTCTTAGCAGCATCTTTCCTCTTAAGATTCCCCTTTTTTTTGTTTCTTAGAGGGGGTCAATGCAAGGGATGAAGACCCATCCTCATCCTCTTCATTCCAATCCTCCTCACCAGCGGCACTAGTATCTAACCCGGTCGAGATGGAATCATCATCGGTAGCCTTCTCCTTCCCTTTTAGTGACTTGGCAAGGATATGGGCCCTAATGTGCTCCATAATGAGCAGAATAAGGCCCTCATGTAAGACAGGGGCCCACCTATTTTTCAAATGAGCTTACACCAACACTTCCAGTGAGGATAAAAGAAAGAAGGGAAAGGAGATAAACAACCCATGCCTAAAATGGTTTAACAAAGTGAAATGATGACCAAGAATTGCAGTATAACGACCATCTAGGGTCACATACTGCATGATTACCTCTGTAATACCAGCCCAGATTTTCTTCAAGGAGGACTGCTCATAGCCCCAAGACTTCATCTTGATTAACTTCTTTTGTTCATCATCTTTAAATAATTGCTCCATAGCGTCGTCATTGCTTTTATTTTCCTTAAAAAACTTACAACCCACCATCAGAAAGCCAGCGATAGAGGCGATAAAATCCTCATTTATCACAAATTCCATACCTTGACCTGAAGCTTTCTATCATGTCAAAAGCTAACAAAGTCCGTTGAGGCCTTAAGATCATGGCCATGAACCCTTTCCAGGAAAGGCATGAAATTCCCGTACTCTAAAATTCTCCAAATTTTGTGATTTTTCCTCCATCTTGCATAAGAGTGAGGATCAATCTTTCTATGGTAACCCCCCATAATCACAAACACGTTGAATAGAAACCCCAGGATGGAGGAAAACTTTAGAAAATAAACCAGCAACAATTGCAATACCCACAAAGCATGTGGTGAAAGTGCATATAATAATGAAAATAACACTCCAAAGAACAAGCTCAACCGTAGCCATCGCTTCATTATAAAGACTTAGCATCCTCGAGGAGGGAGTACTCTTCCCATGCCTTCAAACTATTAATTTTGACAACCTCATTAGCGAAGAAATCCGCCAATGGATTACCTTCTCAATGGATATGAGTAACACGAGTTTCCTCAAAAGATATAAGCATCATAATAGCATCCTCGATCAAATGATCAATGTTCCAACTTGGCTTCTAAATTCCACAAAGGAAATTAATTATATTAAGTGAATCTCCCTCTACCCAAAGTTTAGAGTACCCCTTGTCCAGCACAAACTTGATACCAATGAGCGCAGCCTCAGCTTTCGCATAACGGTAACATTGTTATGTTATTAATGATATGCCGATTATTTCAAGTGTTATTGGATTCAATTATATAAATTTATTGATGAACATAAAATTATATAGTACATAATGTATATGGTAAATTATACTATTTTAACTATAGTAATAGTATTTAAATGTGTTATAACATGGTTTGTAGGCACAAGTAGTGTATATTTATATTTTTTGAGTATAGTATTTAGTCAACATAACTAGATAAATATTTACGTTTATTGATCATGAGATGGCACCTTCAAATGTTGTTACTATTTTATTAGTGTGATAATTTAAGATATTTTTGGTGATTTTATAAGAAAAAGGAGACTTCCAAGATATTATAATTTATTAACATTGATAATCATTTTCAAACATACTTGAGAGAGATACAATAAGTATTACATAACAAGGACTATCTCATAGTTTTATTTACAATACCAAGTGTCATATTAATAAGTTATAAGTCACCCACATATTGCACACCAACATTAAGTATTCACCAACACATAGTAGAATGATTAAATAGCCAATGATCACCGTTGACATCATGTGATTCTATATGTATGGATATATGCAAACAAACCTACACACAACCAATGTGACCAATATTCTCTTCATGTTGTGGAGTGTGACCATATTATTTGTAGCATATAAAGTCATAACTCATTAAATATTGCACATTACCCAGTATTCGCTAGAGTCTAGAATATTTGTTATAGCTCATAACAACTTTTCAAGCCTAGTATGTTGCAGATATATTCTTATTGTTTGTTAATCTTTCATTGAATCTAAATTATTTTGAATCACTCCCTTGTTGACAAAAACTATGTCCAATAGCACAAATAACAACTATCTAGAATATAGTTCATGTTTCTCTACCATAAGTGTTGGTTACAAAACATAAAGTATAAAAAAATTATATAGTTACATCACATACTTCTTATAATCCCACACATACACCAACAAATCATTATTGCATGTTCAAATAGTAAACTGGAGATACTTACATATGGCATGGTATGTTTGTATAGGAGGTAATTGGATGACATCATCAAGAAAGATAATCAACTCTCCACCAAAATATTTTATCATGTGATATATAAACAATCATTTCAAATAACCCTCGATATCAATAAATAATTTGGAACCTATAAAACTCATTTTTTCAATGATATATCAAATATGCATGGTTCATTTCTTCCTAAAGTACTTGACCAATATAATTGTAAATATTTGCGCATAGAAACCATTTAATAGCACCTTTAGGTGTTTTCAATAATGGTAAAGGTAATTTTTTATGACCAAACCTATTTACATAGAGAAGGAGTCTCCAAAATAGGACAACTAAAATGGTGAAATAATATCAAGAGATAGACAACAATAAAGTAGAACTCCAAAATCAAACCTGCAACAACACACTGAAAGTTACATGCCAACTTGGGTAACTACTTAAAAATATCAAAGAATGACTAACTCACGGCAATAAAAAATCAAAAAGTTACAGAGTTCAAAACATATGATAGCACCTTAAGGTTTTTTTAATTAATATTTATATTGTGATATAAAATGAGTATTATGTACATAAATTGTAATAATCATAACATAATTTCTTCTTCAAACAAGTGTCATGTAGAAACTAGTACCTACATTGCACTATGTTTCATAATTAGTTTATTTGATTAAATCATGTGTTGGTAGTTTGGTAATGTTGTATATTTCTTAGGACTTTTTTGGGTGAATATTTTGTAATTCTTTTACAAATTACAAAATATTGATTTCAGCCACATCTATGATGAGAATTTTCTCTCCTCTCAGAAAGGGGAGGCTCCCTTACTGCTTATTGGAATAAAAAGTAAACTATGATAGATTAAAAGTATTTACACTAGATTTAACCATGTGGGGTGTGTTATATTCACCATTTTCTCTTCCTTCAGAAAATATTTACAATGTTCCACAACAATATTATGCAATGCTTTATACCTCTAAATATCTACCTAAGCAATAATCACCAATTTCTTGATTAAGCGTAAGAGTAATCAAAGAGTACCAATACAACTAGATTAATAGTAATCGGAAGACACACAAAAGTACAAAGTCTTCTTGTTGCCCTCTATTATAGTTTTTGAAGTAACAAATGATGCGCATTGTAGCACAACATCTATCAAACCACTTCACCAATAGATCCACACACAAAGTGAATAACTCCAAGCTCAAATTCTTGATAATATTTCACCAAGAAACACTTACATCACACAATTTCAAGTAATCAATATAACCCAAAGTTTATATATCCTATCTTGAACGTCCCTCCAATCATAAGAAAGAATCACCACTTATCCAATTAACAACAAGAGAAATCAACAAGAACGACGTAAGAACATTCTCACTCATACAAACTTAATTCAAAACAAAGGTTGAAATCAAAATTCGCCTCCTTTTATTAACTGGATTTGAACTTGCAATTTGAACACAAAGTCTCAAAGTTGAGTCGCAATTTGGGTAGCACTTCATTGCATAAGATTAAAAGGTACCAATTACAAATGAGCTCTCTCACATTTATAGATGAGAGCAAAAGAGCTAATCTAGGAAAGAAATAACTACTTTGACTTATTCAACATTGGAGTCCAAAATTATTAGAGGACTTCTTTGTTTTTACATGTATTTATAATTTTGAAGAAGACATGTAAATTTCCTTGAACTAATTACAAAAAGCTTGAAAGATACTAAAAACTAAACTAAGGTAGGATCAGCCTTCTTCAACGTCTTTCATCAAAAATTCATCATACTTCTTCATGATAGCATGAACTTCTTCTTTATCTAGGCCTAAAGTATGTTTGGAAATGGTGAGGACTCGTACGATTGAGCCCTTGATAGTGTTGCATGCTTTGCGGTGCCTTTCAAGAACAACTTTCAAATTATCCAGAATCAGCTGAATATCCATCATTTTGTCCATTTAAGCTACTGAGAAAGCTTCATCTTCAAATTCCTTCTAAACCATGGATATATATTCCTAGACAACTAAATTGGTGGGAAGAACTTTTTAGTTGTATTTCATGACTTTCTTGCTTGGTGATGGATCAAAAATTTGTGGAAAAACAAGAAATCAATCAAAATAACTTAGGAATCTAGACAAAAAATGATAATGGCATGCAAGAGTAGCTACAAAAAATTCATATTTTCCACTGTTAGAGAAAAATAGGGTTTTATGCACTAGTGGGAAAATTTTGAGTGACTGCATATGTTTTGGAAATTCAAATGAAAAGGTGGAGAAAAACTAAGCTCTTGCATGGGGTATTACACTTCATATGTAATGGCTCAAAAATTCTGAGATACTGCATGTTGGATGTAAAGGTGGAGAAATTTTGAGCTATTACATGGGGTATTTCACTTTACATGTAGAGGCATTAAATTTATGAGCTACTGAATGTGGGAAGGACACTTGGGTGCAAGGGAGCTATTTCTAAGCTATTGCATGTGACTTAGTGGTTTGAGATGCAAAGGTGGAGAAAAACCTTGACATTGCATAAAAATATGCAATGTCTCAAAATTTCCTCAACACTACATTTGCTTGAAAGTAGCTAAGGCACAAAAATAGAGAATATGCAATGTCTTAGAAAAACCCCGACACTGCATTTGCAATGTATCAGAAAAAACTCCGACACTGCATTTGCAATGTCTCAGTAAAAACCCTGACACTACATTTGCAATGTAGGAGAAAAACCCTGACACTGCATTTATTACTAACTCATGTGAAGTCCAAGTTGCACAGTTGAGAAATTTTAGCACTTATGCATTTGAAACTTGATCAATAATTTGCAAGGTCACTGAAATTCAGCGACATTGCAATTTTTATTTTTTTTGCATTTTGACTTGCAGGGGTGTTGAATTTCAACACTCCTGCAAGTGTAAAAAAAAATAACTCTCAAAAATTGGATTTTCACAACTTGCACCAAAAGGCTAAATCTGACAAATTGACAAAGGGTAATGCTCAGAATGACTTTTCGAGGTTGGGGAACCACACACGAGGACCAATACAATTTGCCTCATTTTGCATGCTTAGAGTTCGTGAGCTACAAAATGAACAAGTTTCATAGGGGTTATCCCACGAATTAAGCCCAACTAAATTCAAGGATAAAAGACTTCAATGTTTAAATTTGGTTGTTACATATTGAGATTAAAGTCTTCTATGATAACTAAAAAGTTCTATGATTTTATATTAAATTGATATCCATAATAACAATCAAATGTTAGTAATTTACTTGGAATTTAAATAAATATATTTCATTCCATATTCAAGGGTTAATAGACAATACAACTGGTGGGCTAAAATTAAGGTGGTAGGAGCTGAGAAATATAATAAAAATAAATTTTGATAGTTACTTCAAAGGAAATTTGGGTACTAAAGTAGGTTATGTTTAAAGAAATAATAGAGGTGACTTTGTGCTTGGTAGTTCAAATTATTTAGGTGTGAAATCCAATAATTATGTGGAATAAGAAGCATTTATTGAAGGTATGGAACATACTTATTGTGTAGAGTACAAAGATGTGAAGATCAAAGGTAATTCATAAATAGTCATAAATGTGATAAACAAAGGTAATTGCCTTGATTGGGAAATAAAAGTGATCTTAGAAGAATTTTTGGATTGGAAGGCCAAGTTCAATTGAATTATGGTGTTGCATCATTATAGATCACAAAATAAAGTGGAAAATTATGTGGCTAACCAAGGTGTGCTTTAATCCAAATACTTACAATGGTTAAAAGTAGGGATATTAAAGATTGGAATGGATTGGAACCCTTAATTAAGGAGGATCAATCATGCTATGATAATTATGTTTTGTTATGTCCCTAATATTTTTTCTTTGTAAGTATAATAAGGTTAAGAAATTTTGGCAATCTTAACCTTAGTATTTCCATTTATTAGCTCTAGTTAATTCCTTAGGCTAATGTAATTAAGGACAAAGGGGCATGTGCCTACCTAATTATATCTATATATAAGGAAGATAAAGGCTCTTCCAAACCATCATTGGTTGAAGATTAAGCTCATACTCTTGTATCCTAGTTTTTATAGGTTGCCCCATTGAAGTGGTATAATATTTTATTGATTTTTTACTTTACTTCCAAGAAATAACTTAACAAGTGGTATTAGAGCATCAATTTAGGTGAAGAATTTTATTTTTAGCATAAATTACAAACTATTTTGAATTTGGTTATATTTTTTCAAGGTTTTAAGTAATATATCGAAGGAAGCTACAAAAAAAATTTAAAAACTTTTTGTGATCATTTTTGTTATTGTAATTTTATGATTTTTCATTAATTTTCTCTCCACGATCCAATTTTTTTTAAAATAGATTTTCTTACATTTTTGGAAAGCTCGTAAGAAATTAGGAAGGGTTGGTTATTTATAGTTTTAATTTGATTTAGTGGTCAAATTTTGGTCAAATGAGAGACATTAGATTTATTTATAGCTCGTGTTTTGAATTTTTATGTTTACAACTCACATTGGATACTTTCCTCCCCTACCTAATTAAAATTCATGTCATCTTTTGGATTAAATATTTTTTTTCAAATGTTGAGTCTACCAACTCTCTAGACTATCCACTACCTAAATTGGGGGGAATTCCACCAAGATGTGAAATAGTGATAAATTTTATAAAGGATAATTTGTTTACCCTATTAGTAGCATATTTAATGAGGGCTTTAATCATTTTAAACAATAACTATTGTCAAAATTAAAGCCCTAGCCAAACCACTTAGGTAGGTACAACCTCAAAAAATAAAATCAAGGGATAAGTGAAAGTTTTCAAGAGCTAAAATTGAACCTACCAAAAATAGACATTCATAATTTTGATGGTATGGATGTAATTTCGTAGATAAGTCTCATTGAACAATATTTTAACTTTCACAACATACAAAAGAATGTAATATTTGGCATAGCCTCACTATATTTAGAATCTAAACCTTAACAGTTGTGCCAATCGATGATAAGTGACAAGGGTAGGTACTTAAGTGGAAAGAATTTACTAATAACTTAGAAACCCACTATGGGACACCATGGAAGAGAATTTGTTTCACCCAATTGAAATTTTTGAAACAAATGGGATATGTAGCTAAATATAATGTTGGCCAAGTCTTTGGTGCCATAACATAATTTTCTTTGTAGATAACTTTGATTCAAAAGAAAGAGCACCTTTGGGTACCTAGAAGTCATGACCATCTGTTGAAGATGAAACCCTCACCTCTTCCACATACTTTCTTTTCATAGAAGTACTACTCTAACAGTTTATGCATCAATCTTATACAATGTGCCATATCTGACACCTCTATTAATCACCATAGCACCTCTAACCATCTTGCATCCTACATCAGAAAATACTACTTGCACACCTACATCTATTAGTTTTCTCATAGATAATAGATTTCGTGCTAATCTAGGGTTATGCAACACACCATTAATCCTTTTTATTCTACCATTAGTAAAATTGATTCTAACTTTACCACATTCAACAATATTTAAATAAGAATCATCACCCAAGCATATCTTACCTCCATCAAATTCTTCATATTCAAAAGACCAATCTATACTAAAGATCATATGGAAAGATGCACCTGAGTCAATTAACCATGTATCATTACTTGCACGAATTTCCAAAGCTACAATGAATGCATCACCATCTTCCTTCTCAAGCTTAGATTCAGAATCAAATCTCTTCTTTTTCTTCTTATTTTCTTCTTTGTAGTCCTTACAAATATGTCCAGGATTACCACAGTTCCAGAAAATAAAGTTTTGGACTTTCCAGGAGATTTAGAGCTCCCCTTGGACTTGGATTTATCACACTTCTCATTCTTCTTATATTTTTCCTTAGATCTTCCATGAAATTTTAGGGCCTCCTTGGCATTGTTGTCCACCTTCCTCCTCATCTCTTCAAAAATAAAAGAACCAACCACATCTTCAGCCTTCAGTATAACAAAAGTACTCCCAATATCCATAACAGGAGAATCCCACAAATCAAGCAAAGAACAAAAAAAGATCTAACATTTCTCCTCCTCATCCATTTTGACACCAATTGATGTTAATTGAGCCAAAAACATATTGAAAGCTTCTAGGTGGTCTGTAATTCATCCACCCTCTTCCATTCTCAAGGAATACAATTTCTTCCTCAAGAAAATATTGTTTACTAAAGTTTTTGATTGATACATCTCACCAAGTTTCTTCCATAGTTTTGTACAAAGGTATCTTCATGTACATTTATTAAAATAGAGTTTGTCAAGCATAATTTGATTAAACCCTTGGCTTTATGGTGTATAACATCATATTGAGCAGCCAAAGTAGGATCTACAAGCCTTGAAACATTCTCATCAATAACATCCCACAAATCTTGATCTATCAATAGATTCTCCATCTTTAGCTTCCACATTTCAAAATTATTTTCATTTTTTTTCATCTACGTCTATTCTCCTTGATGAACTTTCCATTTGAAAATTCCTACAACAAGATCACAAAGTATTTTTTGCACTGTAAGCTCCCACTCAAATCTAGATTAGTTCAAAAAACCCAACCCACAACTAAAACCAAAGGTGATCAGGCTCTAATACCACTTGTAAGGAAGCTAAGGTATCAGAACAACTTCCTACACTAATATTGAGAGGAGGATAATGAAAAAATTTACAAATATTTACAATAGTTACAAAAACTTAAACATAAATATCATGCATACCACAATATAGTGATTTACATGGGGAAAACCTGTTATCACCTGAAATTGCACCCTTGTTGAACTTGATGTTCAACACCTCAGTGTAACATGGGAAGACCTCTAAAGATGTGGGTTTCTTGTAAATAGAGGTCAACCTCCGGAGAAGGCCGGCTTCCTATGTACTATCACCTAAAACTACTGATTTTGAAAGGAAAAGGGAGAAGGAGAATGCTGTAAAATTAAAACTAAATCCTATGGCGATACATCAAAATGACAAGAACAATGAGACACTCAAGTTACACTTGAGTAATGATGATGGATATGGGACTGCACAACAAGATTCTGTAGATTATGCATACAAACAGGTTTGACATGCACACACTTTCAAGAAGGAAAAGCATATTTTCACAAATTAAAAGCTCATGTGCAATTGAGTAAACATAGTTTATAACCTACATGATACTACTTTTGCAAAGAAAGACATGCTAACATGAAACAAAGCTATAAGGAAAAGAAATATTTCACTAAGTAGCTCGATGAATCACTTTAAAATGCACAATATTTTGCAAGAACCAAAAGGAAAATTGAAGCATCAATGGTAACTAAGGTAAATTTTATATATCATGCTCCAAAATGAGTTACAGAAGTTTGCTAATCTGAGAAAGGACTGTAGAAGTCACAGACTTCAGAAAAGCATAAGGAGAACTCCTTTACAAAGAGGCAAAAATGCCTTATATACAAAAATATGTCGGCCCCTAGGGCTTACAAAAATATCAACCTTCATAAAGATCTGCCCCTTAGATCTTTTTCTAAATCGAGTTACTTTTGCATTCAATGTGTATCCTTGTTGTCCACTCTTGAATACCCTTTATCAGCCGACATCCCAGTTGTCCCTGTAACTCATGGTTCTCTGTTCTCCTCTTGTTTCAGATCTTTCTTCAAGTTGATTTTCTTTGAGAAGCAGCATCAGGCGCTCCTTGAACTGAATTTGCATGTCCTGATCATCCACTAAAGTGAAGTGGATTCATTTCATTTATGCTTTGTTGATCCTCCTAGCACTGGTCAAGCTGCCAACGGTTCACCTGTAGCTCACTCTGATTGGTTGAACTCGTGTCACGTAGATTCCCAGATGGTCAAAGGTTGCTCAGACTGAATCGCATCTCGATGAGACACTTATCGTGTCTCCCCGATGCAATTATGCCCTTCGATAGTTATCGGCATAGCTCTCAACCATCGGCAAGAGCTCATAGCGAGTTACAAAAGTCACACCGATGTCAAAAATTGTCGCCCAGACTATCGCTATCAGCCAAACATCATAGCGAGCCCTCAAAAGTTATATCACTGCATCCTTCATCGGTGAGACAAACGCTATCAGCAAGACATCATGGCAAAGGCACCTTCCTTTCTCCCCGAGCTCAAACCTTTTTTCTGAGACCCTCAGTTTTCGGCAAGACATTACGCCGATATCAATCCCTCTCGGCGAGACTTTCGCTATTGGTGAAACCTCATGGCGATGATTCCTCCATTAGGTGAGCTCATTTCATTGTCATGGAGACTACACCTGGTCGGCCAGACATCATGGCGAGCTCAAATTCTTTTGCCGATGCCACTTTGCTTTGGAAAAAATACACCTTGTCGGTGAGACTTTTCCCCTTCGGCCAGACCTCTTTCCGAAGGCAATATTTCTCCTCCCCGTCGACAGCCTTGTGAACAACCTGTTGTCGAGACCCTCTTCTGTCGGCAGGACCTTATGGAAAACAAAGGTCCCTTCCCCGATAACAATCTCTTTTCGGTAAGACCTCCCACGGGTCTGCAAGACATCACGGCGAGCTCATATTCTTTCGTCGAGCTCACTTTATTGTCGGTAGGACATCTCCCCGAGACCCTCGTCCTACGCTGAAGGAATTATGTTTCGGTGAGACATCCTTCGGTCGCCGAGACATCTCAGCAAGCTCCACCTTTTCTTGCCGATGACATCTTTCTCGCCGAGACCTTTGTTAGTCGCCGAGACATCTCCCTGAGCTCCCTTCTTGTTCGGCAAGACCTTCGGCTTTTAGCGAATCCTTTTGTCAAACTTCTTTCCTTCACTAATGTTGCTTCACTTCGGCGAGACCTCACCCCATTGGTGAGACTTTATGGCAAACAGCAAGAGTCTTACTGATGTCCCTTTCTATTTCGGCAAGACTATCAGCGGTCGGCAAGACCCTACACCGAGTGCCAAACATTACATCGAGCCCTTTTGTTTCGGCGAGACCACCCTTGGTCGTCGGGACTTCGTGCCGAAAGTCTCATCTCGTGGCGAGCTCGGACCTTCTTTTGAGGGGACCACCACTTGTCGGCGAGATACTTCCCATGTGGAGGGAGATACAAAATCTCATAGCGATTAACATGTCTGGCCGACCAAGACATTTTAAAATGAATAGAACCCCTGCTAGTCGGCAAGACAAATGGAGGGTCTCAGCGACTTTATCTTTGGGGAGTTTTGTGTCGAATCAGATCAAGGCAAGGCTTTTCAATAGACCTCCTTGTGAAATAGCATCAAATGAAAACCTTCCCAATGAAATCCAAAGACTTGCACGTTGGGCTCAACCCTTGTGGGAGCCACATTTAATCCACGTGCTGAATTTTAAAACATAATTTCCCCTGATTGAGCCCGTAGGTGAAAATTGGGTAACAAAACCCTTTTAGGAGAAAAACCCCACACTCTAAAAGGTGTCTAATATATTATTCAAAAATCACAAAGATTACAATATACTTTCAAAACAAGCTTCTCATAGGAGTATCACCAACTGCAAATCCAGAGGCAACATAGCTACTATCAAACTCTCAGAATACATCATGATACATAGTCGTAATACAATTCCCTCATAAATTAGGGTTACCTTCTAGGGAAATTCAAGCCAACAAAAATATCAACTGTAAAATCTAAGACCTAATGATGAATGATCTAGATTTACAATAATAAAATATACATAAAATTTGGATTTTGGGAGTGCTACCCTCGAGCCCCCACTGGGGCAAGCGACCCCCGAACCCTCATCGAGGGGATGATCCCCCAGACCCCTCATAAGGAGGTAACCCCTACACCCCCTCGTGCTTACCTATCAATAGTACCTTATCTAATTGCAAGGTTGAGACACATTTTCCCAACAGGATACCCCCTCATCTTAGGGAGACCTTGGTTGGCTATTGCAAATGCCTTCATAGGTTGTAGGTCTAGTAACATGATCATTTCCAATGGAAATGTAACCAAGAAACTAGTCCTTTATCCACCTATCCAGCTACATGTAGACTTGGAGCAAACTATATGGCCTACCTTAGATGAGGATGATCAATACTCATTACAAAAATTAATGACTATTGAACAAAGTCTTATGTTAGAAATCCAAGATGAAGATAAATTACTTGCAAACATCATGCAGAACAATTATGGTAGGGACCCACAATAATATGACTGTCTAACATGCCTGCAAGACCCTCTGTAGAACATAATCCTTGTCAATACACCTAATACCATCTCTCAAAAAATGTATACCTTATTTCCACATAATTGTGGCCCTAACATAGCAAGCCTTGATATTGCATCTATTAAAACATCAGCCCTGACTATTGAGATCACATCAGGTAAAACATTAAATGTAAATAGTCAATTGATTGTTGCACAACAATCCTCACTATTGAAAGTGCTTCAAGCACACACAACAACATTTACATGGCATTACCATGATATGAAAGGAATAGACCCAAATCTATGCATGCATAGAATTTACATCAATGATGACTACAAAATGATTAGAAAAACTCAAAGAAAAATGATTTCAGCTTTGTCTATGACATAGTGAAGTCAGAATTACAAAAGTTATTGGATGCGGGATTCATCTATCCAATCTCTAACAATTAGTGGGTGTCTCCATTAGTAAGTGTACCTAAGAAGGGATGGAAATGGAGAGTGTGTGTTGATTATTGTGAGTTGAATGTAACAATTAGAAAAGACCACTTTCCCCTCCCATTTATCAATCAAGTGATGGATTATTTATTAAGGAAACAATACTTTTCCTTCTTAGATGGGTTAAGTGGATAAAATCAAATCAAGATAGCCCTAGAAGAACCAAGATAAGATAACTTTTACTTGCCCTTGGGGTACATATGCTTACTTTTTCTTACCATTTAGGCTATGCAATGCACTTTCCACCTTCCAAAGGGTTGTATTGAGCATATTCTTAGTCTTTGCTTATGATTTCATGGATGACTTTACAACCTATCAAAATGCCTTTCAGGGATCAATTGCTAACTTGGAAAAGGTACTACAAAGATGTCAAGATCATCACCTATCCCTAAGTCATGAGAAATGCTTCATGATGATGACTGAGGGAGTAATCTTGGGACACTTTGTGTCCAAAAAGGGAATATAAGTAGAGCCCAATAAAATTGAGGTAATATATATACTACCTATACCTCATAAAAAAAAAATAGAATATTTCTAGGCCATGTTGGGTACTATAGGAGATTTATAAAAGATTTCAGTAAAATTGTAGCACCACCATTTGTCTCATTGTCTAAGGATGTAGAGTTTAATTGGACACCTACTTTTTAACATGTATTTGAAATACTTAAAGCAACACTTACCAAGACTCCAATCTTGAGAGGACCAAACTGGACATTGCCTTTTCATATCCACATTGATGCTTTGGATTTTGCAATTGGAACTATGTTAGGATAGAAAGAAGGAAATCTTGAGTATGACATTTATTATATCAAAATAACCTTCAAGGGGTAGAAATCAATTACACGGTAACTAAAAAGGATATTTTAATAGTGGTCTATGCAATCAATAAATTCAATAAGTACATCATAGGGTATTCTATATTCATTCACACAGACCATACAACTATCAGGTACTTGACATTGTAGACAAACCAAGGAAGGCTAATGTATTAGTAGACTTTCTCTCAAGACTACCAATAAAATCAAAAGAGGATATTGTAGATGATTCATTTCCAATTGAGCACTTATTTACCCTTTCTCTGCATACACCTTGGTATGCAGACATAGCCAATTATCTAGTTGTTGGTAAAACACCATCCAATTTCTCACCACGAGAGAAAATATTTTTAGTTCAAAAGAGTTTTCCTTATTCATGGATAGTTGGATATTTATTTTACATAGGGCTTGATAATATAATGAGGAGGTGCATCAGAGAAGATGAATTTTATGACATTATCAAGTCAATCCATGATGAACCTTGTGGAGGACATTTTGTAGCAAAGAGGAAAAATCTTAGAATTTTGAATACTAGTTATTATTGACGAACACTTCATAAAGATGTAGTCAAATACACAAGGAGTTGTGATAGGTGTTAAAGAATGGGAAGGCCTACAAAAATAGATGAAATTTCATTGCAGCCACAACTAGACATCGCACCATTTGATAAATGGGGGCTAGATTTTATCGGTCCTATATCTCCAACATCCAATAACAAGGTGTACATATTGGTTTGTATTTATTATCTAACAAAACGAGTGGATTTCAAAGCCTTATAGTTTGTAAGGAATGGAAATGTAGCTAAGTTCTTACATGAAGACATATTTACAAGATATGGTGTCCCAAGGGAAATTGTGATAGACCAAGGTCCACAATTTACCTTAGATATGATCAACAAGCTAGTGCAAGAATATGAGATCGGGAATAGGAAGTCTACACCTTATCACCCTCAAGCTAATGGTCAAGTGGAAAATATTCTTACAAAAATAGTGTAAATTCATAAGAAGGATTGGGTAGCCAAGTTACCTAAAGAAGTTCGGGCTTATAGGACAACAACAACAGGCTTCACACCATATGAGTTGGTGTATGGAAAAAATACAATCCTTCTAATAGAATTTGAATATAAACTTTGAGAACATTGAAATTGGCATGGATTTATTTGAAGCACAAAAGGAGAGGTTGCATAACCTCAATGCTTTGGATGAGATATGTATGGAAGCTATTCACCACACTAAGATTATACAGAAACAAAGAATGAGGTGGCATGATCAGTTTATCAAGACCAAACAATTTAATACATGTGATTGGACACTACTTTATGATTCAAGGTATAAGCATTACAAAGGAAAACTACAAACTAGATGGATTGGGCCATATGAAATAAAAACAACTTTTCCCAATGGAGCAGTTCAATTACAGACTATTGATGATGTAAGGTTTTCAATGTTAGTTAATGGCCATTGGTTGAAACTCTATAAGAGGCCAATGCAAAAGGATGATTCCCTACTATCCTTACAACATCAATTTGAACCAAAAATACAAACTTCATCAACGGTAACAAGTAATTCATTAGAAATGTCAACAAATGAGCTACACAACTCATCTCCTATTATTTCACAAGTATAATCTTCAAAACATAATGCACATATGACACTCAGAATTCTTCACTTTATGATGGACATCAATGCTTATGGGACCTACAAAAACATGCCCTGAGGTACACTATTCATAAGGGGCATGTTTCATTCATCGACCTATAGAATTTGCACATCCATCCTTTCACTTGTTCCCATAGCATCCATCATTCACTTTTATTACATTCAACTTCATTCTTCCATCACACATAGCAATCAAATCACCTTTTTTGTATCATCTATACCATACAATAAATTCTACCTTTCCCATCACATACTTTATACATCCTTTTATTCATCACTCCAACTTCATTGCCAAGTGTTCTGCTCATACTGAATTACACTTCAAACCATGACTACCTATATTTCATAGCCATCACTTCATATCATTTCAAATCATGCTACATGGCGAGATTAAGCAATCTCACATGTGCCATACTTCATTTCACAACATTTCAATAGGTACTCTTTGCATTAAATCTCATAATTAACAACGAAGCTTACTAATTTTGTACATATTTATCATTCATGCATGCATTTAAACTACACATTTGAATTTCCATTTCTTATTGGTTATCACTTTGCACGTTTCATACCTGCTAATTGAGGACACTTAGCATCTTTAGCTGGGGGAGGGGTATTCAAATATTCAAAGGCCATAGTCCTTAGTTATTTCCAATTTTTTTCCATTTAATTTTCTGCCATTCTCAAGAAAAATGAAGAGTTCGAAGGAGAGAAGAGGTGTCTAGTGCATATTTGGGTGATTCATTAGGTGATCAAGCACAAAGCATAATAAATAAACAATAGATTAAGTGATTGCATAGAGCAAACAAGAATAGAGCTAGTGAAAGTGACTACAATTGAGGTATTGCAATGGGAGGTGACATATTGAGGAGAGAGCCAACAACAAATAATTTGATGCTAGAGGACAAATAATGTGTGCCTATCTTCCAGCAAGCAAGTTGTTGGATTACTTCCTCATACTCAAAATTTAATGAACATATGACCCAAAATTTTGCTAGAACCTTATAGAATGATGAGGTAATTGTTCGAGGATTAAGAGTGAATGTATTGAATAAGCTGCTTTGTAGAAGTACCAAGTCTTCCAAGGAGTGGAGAAGAGTTTCTAGTAAGGGAAAACACCATCACAACTAGAAATTAATTCTCCTTGATAGGTGATAATTTGGACTCCTCTCAAGGTACAAAACATTTATCTTTACCCTAGCTTTGGGCCTGTAGAGTCTAAACTATTGTCTTGTAAACTTGGTGGAAATCACACAATTTAGAGGAATGACCTAACTAAACAGTCCACTTGACATTGAAAAGACTTTCAATAGATTATCAACCAAGGCTTACAAAATTGTGATGGCACTGGCACTATATGTGCTTTCAAAGACCTGAGATTACCTAGGTTATCATATTAAAGGTATTCTACTTGTTGGAAAATCATAGAAACGCATGACAATGAAAAAAGTAAACTGGCACTAACAACTACGGGTACCTACAACACAATCTATAGTTCAACTATGTTTAACAAATAATTATATAAACTTACTCAAAACTGATGACTGAACTTATTCTATCCTTGGGAGTACTACAATTCAATTGAATGCATTCATGCACATGAACAATCATTGTTGATAATCATAATATGAGAGTATATTTTAACTTGCATGCATTTTTTGAAGTAATGACTAACAAATATAACTACCAAATAGAAATAAAACAATTTTAAATGTATTGAAGAACAATTACCTTGAGTGGCATGCTTAGGTGGTTGTCTTCACTTAAACTAAAACCAAATCTAAATCTTAGATTTCATGTAATCATATCAATTTAAACTTCATTCATTATGCATTCCAAAATATCACATAAAATCTTGCTCAAAGATTGTATTCAAGAAAACTATTTATGAACAATCAACATGTTTGTAGATTACAATTGAAAACTAAGAATTAATTGATAACAAATCTACCAGTGTGAGATTAATCAACTAACTATGCTAAAGACTCAAACATTGGCTATACATAGGCATGGGAGAGTTTATTCTAAACACAACTCTAAACTGAAATCATTAACTACAACTCCCTAGATATCAAAGTGTGTGATTCAGATTGAGTTATTCAAACTGAAAATAGAAAGAAACAAGAGTTCAATTAGGATTAAAACTCTGCAAAGTATATTTACAACATGGAACACATAATCAGTTATCCAGAACACATAATCAGTTATCCCCTATCAATAAAATAATTCTTCTTCTTTAGTGCCTTATTAACTATCATAATGATGCATGACTAACTCCATCAGGTGTCTCCACATGGTAGTTATTACACTCATCTTGTTTTGGCACTTCCCCTTTTTTTTTGTCTAAGACCTCCTTTGACTACGGGCTACAACTTTTAGTTGTTGCGAGCTATATTGTCTTCTTGGGCTGCAAGAACTTAATCCACAAAACACATACACAAAGATAACTACCATGATTAAACACAAAATTCTAATCACATTCCATACAATCCACATATAAATCATGCAATGCTACTATATCATAATTATATCATCCTCCTCACATTCCTTCATCTTATCTCCTGTCCAATGTGGGACTAGATAAAGGAGTATAGGTGGTTGGAATGTGAGTGGTACCCATTTAGTTTCTTGATAAACAACAATATCTATGTACCTGCACACTCTTTCAATAATAGACATGAAGTTATATACTGAATGAGGCTCCTTCCTTTGTAGCTCTAGAGTCAAACTGTTCCACCTTTCTTGTACATATTTATAACAATTATGAACTAACCCAACTATCAGTGTTTTCATTTTGTTGTAGTCTTGTATCCTTACTTTCATAATATTTCCTCCTACACCCTTGTGTTTCAGGAGTAGTAAACACTCATTTATTATCTCATCAAAATCTTTGGACTCTTTCCTCATTGGAAGTGCAACTGGAATTTCTCTTTTTGCATACTCCTCCATGAGTTCACCTCTAAATTGTTCATTTCTAAAATAGGATGCTAAGTCTCTTACCTACAAATCCACTACAAACATTAAGGGGTTCCATTGTGCATCCTCTAAAACCACATAATTTTGTAGATAACACTCACACAATTGGTCATGTTCATCTGGGGTATAATTGGCAAAAATATGGAGAAATTCAAGCTTGTTGCTCATAGAAATTGGCTTGTTGTTGATCAACCTACTAGATTGAAAACGTAAGAATTTTTCTTGGAGAAACAAGGCATATGTTCTGGCTGGGGGTCTGTACATGATAATTTGGGCAGAATTATCTATTATCTCTTCCATTCCAACTACCAATTTACTCAATTCAATGTCCTTCCCTTCTAGCACTTTGGTATGCCCTGCAATTAGAGTTTCTGTTTATTTTCTCCACTTTTCTTTCTCCTATGAGAATCCATTAGTGACCTTCCACAATTGATACCCAAGAGACAAAGTTGTGTGGAAATTTTGAGTTTTTGTGATAGGAGGTTTATAATTTCTTGTTGTAAGTTCTCTATCCCCTATTTTGATCATGGTCAATTGTGCCCATAGGTCCAACTTTGCACCATGCCCATATGTCTACAGTTTCTCCTCCAATTCTTATATTTCTATCTCCCTTTCTTTGTCTCTTTTCTCATAGCTTTGCACTAGTTCCTCCAACTATTCAATTCTTTCTAGAGGTTCCTAGAGCCCCTTTTTGACATTTCTATCCTCTAAAAACATTTCCTTTGTTTCTAAAAATTGTTCATTACCAGCCCCTATATAATCATAGTCCTCATGATTAGGGCTATCTGGGGGTTTCTTTCTTGTTTTATTGGCAATAAATACATCCTCTGAGTTAGAATCAGAAGTGGTGGATATATACCACTTCCTCTTTGCAGGTGTATGCATATTTCTAGAGGTTTTTCGCTTTATTTTTGAGTTTTTTTCAACCAACATCACATCATCTTCCTGCTATTCCTTGTCCTTTGTCTCTTCTTCTGGTTTTTCCACACTCCCCCTCATAAAACCTTTCCTTTTCAGCTGGCCTGGCCGCCTTGATGGTGTAGACATGTAAAATTGACTTAACACCTATCACACACCCTAAATGACATTTTCACATCATCAACATCATTATTATCAAACATCATTGCATTTCAAATCAATTGCATCTGAAACCCTAATTTCCCCTATTAATTGAATAATACAACATTATTTAATTAATTCATTGTTTCATCATTCTTGACAAACTAAATAAATTCCATTTATTTAATCATGTCCTGAAAACCATATTTCTACTATTAATTGAATAAAATGACATTATTTAATTAATTCACTTTTTCATCATTTTGACCAATTAAATAAATTACATTTATTTAATGAAGTCCTAATCTCACTTTATTTTGTCTTGATTGATTAAATAACACCAATTATTTAATTAAGTCGCTAAATCACATTATTCCCCTTAGTTAATTGATTTATTAAATCATAATAATTTAATTATGACACTTTCCCTCCAAAATTTGAATAATTAAATCAAACTATTCAAATCATTCATCAAAAATCAAATCAAACTAATACAACTTTATCTACAAAAGTCAAACTTGATTTGCATTCTCAACTCCAAAAAGGAATTAATTAATTAAATCAATTAATCAATTTTCCTCACCCACTTTTTGATTGAGCAAATTACAATTGTTGACTAATCAATCTAATTTGTTGACCGATCCATCTATTTCCTAACTAAGCCGTCTAAATCCTGACTGATCAATCTAAATCCTGACTAACCAATCTACTCCTCAATCACACAAATTGTGCAATCTACTTTGCACAATCTACTCATGTCTAAATCCTCTCAACACCTTTCGACCGTTGATCTTGATGCAACATTGTTTAATCCTGATCGTTTATTTCAAATCTCATTTTCTATATAACAAGCCTCTTTCCTCACAAAAAAAGGATCGAAGAGCCAACATCATTTGCACAATGAATTACTGTCGACATTCACAACCACCATTAGAGCTTCAACATTTCTTCGATCAACCAACCAATACATCACATCAAAGCTTCGCACACGAACTATGGAGGCTTCACAGTGATACGAGCAATCCAACATCAGGCGAACACACTCTGATATGGGATGGGTAACAGTTTGTTTATGGAATTCATATGTTTATGTATGTCATTTTCATGTTCTTGAATTTAATAATCTTAATTGTTCATTTCGTAAGTGTAGGATTAGATCTTAGATTAGTGTTCTTGATCTTAGCTTAGATTTTGATTTCAATTGCATTTCTCTTGTTTAGCATAAAAATAACAAACGCAAAATGATTTATTTTTGTTGATGCATGCTTGTATTTACTTTTGTTAACCAAGTAAGACTAGGATTGATCTCTTAGAAACACTCAAATTTGGGCTTGAAAATGAAAAAATTATTCTTTCTATCTTGCACCATTGCTATCTTAAGTGATTGATATCTGGAATACTTTGTATTGGTGCAATTAAAAAGAACAATTTGTTATGCTTTATTCACATATTTTTGGGGGTAGCATCGCTTGAGGTGCTTAAAAAGAATCAAACTGTTATGAAGTGTATGTTGTGCATTCAATGATTGGCAAGCTAGATGGTTGTATTCTCCCCTCGCACCTTTTGGCGATCTTGGGTGAGAGAAAACATCTTGAGCTTCACATCTTTATTTTCAAGCATACCTTTTAGAGGGCCTGCCTATTGAGAAACATCCTGCGTTGGAGAACTCATAGGCAACCCAAGCGGTACTTTCATTCTAGACCGCTATATAAATAAATTGTGGGTGTGAGGAAATTTCATCATCTCATCGAGTGTTGTTGGCCTATGTCAACATATTCTCCCTCAATATCCTCGTGATGCATAAAAACCTACAAGGGCTGGGAGGTCTCTTAATTGAGTGAATGAGCAAAATGCCACATGTATAGGGGCCCAAAAACAATATCCCTAGAACATTACTAAGATCCAAATTATTTTAGAAGCTACCCCTTTATCCAAAAACATTCTTTGAAAGTGGTGCATTAGAATTTACTTCTAAGAAGTTACTTGCCAAGTACGACTACAAACCTATGCCATATGTTGCATGTAAAATCGTCTCTCCAAAGCATGAGGCAGGCCTACCCAAAAGAATGGTTTCTATCCACTAGGGTTGTAATTGCTTTTTTATGTTAAACTTGCCAAATACATTCAAAACAATCTTGACATCAAACTTTGTGCTTGATCTAAAAAGAACACATCCAAACAAACACTAAAATTGATGGTTGAATCACAAACCCTTTCACTTAGTGTATGATTTTAAAAGAAGCCCTATATTTTCACTCCTTAGAGGATTTCCTTAAAGGTTTCTAAATATTTAGGCTTCAATTTTAGGTTGCATTGATCAAAGTAAACATTTGGGAACTATTGCTTGGGTGTTGTGATTTCACAACTAAAGCTATAGACATGAAGGTCACACAAGTCCATGCCTTTTGAATCGGTCCAAGTGTTGTTGTATCACTTGCCATACTCCAAACATAGAGAAATTGAGAGAAAAACCAACTTAAACTTGTAAAAATTTAGAGAAAGATTGCTCAAACTGGAAACAAAATATGCAGAGACTTCCTTTGCACAGTATTCTAGCAAAATTGCTACATTTTATAGCACAGTTGCTAAAAGATCATTGCATTTGCTCTATGTCCTAGAAACTTCACTGATGAAAATCAGTTGCATTTGATAGAAAATGAGCACTTGTTGCAGGACCTACGCACTTGCTTTTATTTTCTTGCATTTGCTTCTGAGAAACCAACGCACTTGTCACTAAGATGCTCACTTTTTCCTGAGTAAGCATTGCATTTAACAGAAACACACAAAAGTTGCACTTGCCATTCTAGCTCGTACTTGCTTCTTCAAAACCTAAGCACTTGACACATTTTTTGCCACACTTGATAAATCTGTCCACTTTTGCTCGCAGTCTTGTGCCTTTGCTCTGAAACCAGTGCTATTGCTTTATCCTGCTAACAATTTGGAAAAAAAAACCGAAGCTATTTACAAGATCCTTATTCGAATGAAACAATTGGAAAACCAGATAAGCCACATAGTCCCTCATCCATTGTTTCCATCCTACTTGTTAGAAATCATAATCAAACAAACCACTTGGATCATTCCTTCACTTAGATGTCTATGATATTAACAGTTACTTGGAACTCGTAGATAGTTCAAGTAAGCTTTTCCACAACATATCCTCTAGAAAAGGAAGTGAAATATCGACCCTAGTCCTTCAACATTTTGATTTTCAAAAAGTAGCACCATTCCAAAACAACACTCAAACCTTAGGGTCTTGAGCTTCATAGCAACCATCTCAAAAACCATTACACTTTATAACCATATGGTGACCAACTGCTCTAATTCAACAACTGAACCTTGTAGCACCGATCCTCCAACCTAGTCTCACACGCATAGAAGGTGAACAAACTAATCTCATTAGCAATTTAAGAACCTTCATATTTGAGAAGAATGAAACACCCAACCAATGGAGAAACGCAACACAAATCTTAGATGAAGAGGAAGAGAAAGAAGACATAGCAACCAAAAGACCTATGTTACCACCACCTATGTGGCAATAGATATACATACCTCATGCTCTATGGAAAGAAAAATCCCTTAGATCCAGCAAGAGAAAAATCCTTAAGCAGAAATCTATACTCTACCTTTCAAAGAACTGCCCTACAAAAAAATTCACCAAAGGGTTCATCTCAACAAGATATCGTACCCATCAAAAGTGACTAGACTTTTTTTATCTACACTTTGCACCACTAGGCCAACTTTTTCCATAGCTAGGAGTCACAAAATTGATCACAAGAGCTGGGCAGTTGTTTATAACAACTACAAGATCACAACACAGGAAAAACATGGAAGCAAGCAAGAATAACACCAACATCCCCCCAGCAAAAACCACAAACGATGGAAGTAATTCACGGGGATATAAACTGAGTGACCTTATGATAGGGTATTTAGTATCAGGACATCCTAAACACACAACAATAACATCCCCAACAAAATTTCAACATCAATCAATTACCTGAATCACTCTTATCAAGGGTCACAACAACATCAAGGGTCTCAAAATCACCATCAAAATCTACATCAACTTGCCCTAAATGGAATTAAAAATAGAATTGGAAAAATGTATCAACAAAGCCTTGGACACCATCAAAAGAGTGAGTCACAATATCAACAACATCTTGACAATCCTCAAACATCTCAATATCCACATAAACAATATTTCCAACATCATCAAAACATTGATTCATATCAGCAACAAGGTCTATTTCCACAACATCAAGTGAATCAACAACATCAATCTCAATATCAGGGAGTTTTGCAACATCAAGGCACACCTCAAACTCAAGATCAAAGGATCCCTCAAGTTCAATATCAAGGTGCACCCCACCCTTAAGGTACCTACAACACACAAAAAGGACTTAACCCTCCTTATACACAACATGGTTATCAAGGGTCCACATCTTTGCCACAACCAACCTTACAATCAAACCATACTGCTAAATGTGAGTACACTCATTTAGGGGAGCCAATTGAGAGTGTGTTAAACCAATTAGTCAATGCCAAATTTATCACACTTCCAAAACCACCACAAATTAGTGAGCCTAGCATCAAATTCCCATGGTATGATGGCAAGACCTATTGTAAATACCATGGAGTGAAAGATCATGATGCATCATAATGTTTTACACTCAAAAATCTCATCCAAAACCTTATTGATCAAGGAGAAATATCTATTAAAGACAACATTCAAGGTCCATCTACCAATGACAATATTGACAATGTCTCAACCTCAAAAGTTGAAAAAAATGATCAAGAGCTATCTATCACTTATCACATTGACAATGTATCTACATCATCCAGTGGGCAAGGGGACATACATCAAGAATTTAATCCCAAGCATGATCAAAATCAATCACACAAGTCTAGAAATGATCTAGTCCAACATATATTGACATCATCAAACCTCATGGTAGTACATATTGATGAATAATACACTCTCAATCCAACACTTATACCCAATGCATAAATTCTAAGCCAAGAGCTATCACCCATATGTCCACATTTTGAGGAAATCCAAGGATCCTTTACAAGCAATCCCTTCTTTGAAATTGATCCATGTCAAGAATGTGATCCAAAGCATATCAAAGATAATACCACACAAAGTCATGATCAAGAATCCCTATAATAAAAATACTACAATGACTTGGCATATATCTTCCAAAACATCCAAGGTTTTCCAAGAAAAGAACAAATCCATAAACCAAGCTGGTGTAGGGGCACCTAGTCAACATCATGTAAATAGGGTCTAATTTCGGGTTTTGTGTTTTCAGTCATATTTTTGGTTATAATAAGGTATATTTATACCATGTTCAATGTAATTATTCATGTAGGGTCAGTTTGGAGTCATGATGTTAAATTTTGCAAAAAGTTGCAAAGTTGTTATGCAACATTTGCATTTTTGGTGATTTTGGGAAGTTCAATGGTCAAGTAGTTAAAAATTTAGTTTGTAACTATGGGGAAGGTTTGGATAAGGCATAAAAAGCTTTATTTCATCATTGAAGTGGTTGGTGAATGTAATTTTGAAGTTTTGAATAAAAACAACTCTTATTTTTTTGCATTTTCAAAGCAAAATTTGGTGTTACAGAGTCCTGTACGATTTCATACAACTTGAGATTGATTGGGAAGTTATTATAATTTATGGTCCTCTGATTCTAAGTTCTTTTTCAATTGATTTCACTGAATTTCATTGAGTTTGGAAGGTTTTAGAGCCTAATTACTAAAACTGGTTTAGAAACCTTGATTTTGAGGGTTTGAGAGTGTAAATATAGAATAAAGGACCATTCCACTAATGGAAATCTCTAAAAATAATTGGAATGGTGTTATATATGATTCTTTACATGTTTTTTGAGTTGGCAAGAGCAGGGATGAGGCTTTTGTGTAAATAAGATGATGCCCTAGGCTGAAAACATTAGTTTTTGAGCAATTTTGATGCATAGAGGTTAGGGTTGGTTAGAAAACTCTTGGAAAGTGATTTGTAAAGGTTTGAATAGAATTTTCAAACATGTTATGATGTGTGTATGGATTTATAATGAATACTTGAGGCTGAGAGGGTGTAGAATCAATAAGTTCCCTATTGTAGGAGCCTAATTAGGCCTTGGTAAAAGTGTAGCAGCAAGATTTTGAACCTAACATTCCAAATAAACCCTATAATATTTTGAGATATGTTATGAAGGTGCTTAATGGATATGTAAAACTGGTTTTTTTTTGTGGGTAGGAGTTATTTTCTAAAAGTTATGACAAAAACACCTTGTTTGGAATGTTACAAGCAAAATTGAAGAAATTGTGAGAAATCACCAAGTTAGGGTTTGGAAGTGGAAAGATTGTTTAAGATTGATTGAGTTGAGATTGATTTTAAAAGCTCCTCCCTACTCTTCATCACAAGCACACATACATCCACCCATGAGATGCTTACTCCTAATGAACATGTAGATGATCTTCATCCAAAACAAGAGTCTCATACTCTTGATATCATAAACAAGGATCAAGAGTCACCTACTCTTAAAATATTTACACATGATCAAATCATAATAGAATCTATAGACATATCATAAATTGATCAAGAAGAAGCATTAAAATCATAAACATCCTCCAGGAAGATTGAAGACATCAAGTATGAAAATATGGAGCACAGTATCTTAAAATCAGCAAAGGTAATTGATTATCCTATGCAGTAGAGCATTAGGTATACAATAGTCAAAGAAGAACCAATATATTTTAAAGGGCCATCAAAATCTGATATTTCACAAGATCAAGTTGAAAATATCAATCGGGAAGTTATCCCGCATATGAAGGATCCTATCAGGGAAGAAGCTATCACATTTGAAGATCCACAACAGAGCATATAAGGATTAGCACCTTCTTTCCAAGGTAAATTATATCCTACTCCAAATAAAAAAAATTCAATGGATTCATTATCAAGATAGAGGATTAGGCCTACATGAACAAGGTATCCTAGCACCAGTGCAAATTATTGGCAATCCTAAGCATCAAGGTCGTAGTTATTCAACAATTAAGGGATCTCAACATATCAGGGATACCTCTATAATACTAGGGGAAACTTCATCTAATGCAAGCATCAACATAGAGAGCATGAAGAGTCCTTATGATGAAATTGCTACCAACACTACAACTAGCCATATCATGAATCGTCATCCATGTATTTTTCCACCCTCTCATTGGGACCAACAACAAGAGAAAAAGCTATACCTAAGAACAAAACAAGTCATTGAAGCAAAAGAATCAGCAAAACAAAATGGACAAGAAATATTCAAATGGACAAAAAGGAAAAATCAAGAAAATCATCCCTATCAAACTCCATTAGTCAAAGAAACTATGGGATAAAATCAAAAAGGGAAGTTCATCCATCAAAAAAGTCCAACAATACAAAAGAAAGCTTCAAGAGTGACCTACAAGGTATATCAAGACATTGGTCCCAATCGAATCTCTATATCCACCATCATTTCTCATCATCCCAAGTTTAGAGAGTCAAAGGTTCCAAACTGTCAACCAATCCATTTGAATATCATATCCCTCAACGCATTTCGCCATCCAAGATATCCAAATATCACATTAATCATGTGTTGGCAGAAACTCTTTATCATAAGGATTCTAAGGGCACTCTAGCATGATGTGTGCATCAAGGTAAAGTTAACTCTGGTATCGACAAGGAAGATGAGAATTATTAGGGATTACATTCAAGTACCCATGTCTTAGCAAAACAACTCCTCCAAGAAGGATATCGTTGGAACATCATGACAACAACAACAACCATATCAGCACTAGTAGAGTCTACATCAACACCACCAGGTGGTTCAACATGAGCAAAAAATTGTCACCGTGATGAAAACTTGGTAAACAGGTGTCTTGTGTGACATCAAAAATCAATAAAAAACAAAAAAAGTACAAAAAATTGTCAAGAGAAAAATTGTCCTCCAGTGAAAACCACTTTGGTGGCGCTTTGGACAAGTACCATGGTGAAAACCTGGCAAACAAGCGTCACGTGTAGAATCAAGCATCTATGTGCACTATTTCAAGTGGAAGCATCTCAACCGATCCATAATAAATCCATCCATTTTTATCCCAAATCCAACTTATCTTGATCTTAGCAAATGTTTACTATACACTTTACACTTGCTTATGGAAAACATCTTGACATGGGTCACTATCATTGACACTATCTTATCCAGCATTATTTGAGTCATGAGGCATTGTCCAAAAATTGGAATACCCTATCCAAACATGTTATCCTATCACAAGATAACCCATTACCTACATTGCTAGACACTGGGGGACAAGTTCTTACATCTTGCTTTAGAATGAATCTTGATCTATGTCTTCTAGCTCACGTTGTGATCTAGGCATTGTCCAAACAACAAGGTGTGTCACATGGTATCCTTTCTATTTCATTCCAACAACAAGGTATCCCGCCAACGCACCACTAGGGTAACCTTCAAAACGTTTCTTTCCAACAACAAGGTGTACCACCAATGCACTACTAAGGTAGCCTTCAAAGATACCCACAACATGGACTATTCCTTCACTCAAACTTCTAAGATATCAACATTTGCTTGAACCCCATAGCTAGTTCAAGTAGATTTCCCACAACATATCCTCTAGAAACATAAGTGAAATATCAATCCAAGTCCGCAGTATCTTATACCCCATGCAAAAGGGTAAAAATCCAAAAAAATGGAAAAAGGATAAAAATACAAAAAAATCAAAAAGCAAGAAAAATAGTAAAAAGAAATAAAATATTATTTGAGTGAAAACCACTTTGTGGCGCTCCTAGAATAGGTATCGTAGTGAAAACCTGGAAAACATGCTCTATGTTTGAATAAGACCTGCATCATTAACTATTGGTACTATCCACAACATCCACCCATCCATTTCATAATAAAATAATGTATCCAACCATGGCTTATCACTAATTAAGGAAAGTAGTCTTGTCTCCAACTAGGGGAAACTTCTTGAAGCTAGTCCTGGATTAGATCTTTGAGTATCCTATAATGGTCAAAAAAACAAAACTCAAAAAAATATTCAAAATAACAAAATCAAATAATTTTAAAAACACAAAACTCAAAAACATTAAAAAACAACAAAAATCAAAAACACCTGAAAACATCAAAAACAAAACAACATAGTTGGATTATTCCTTCACTCAAATAGTCTAAGATATCAACATTTGCTTGAGCCTCATAGCTAGTTCAAGTAGATTTCCACAACATATCCTCTAGACATAGAAGTGGAATATCAATCCAGAATATCAATGTTGTTTATCCAAAACCAATTTATGCTTTGAGTCAAACGGTCAAACTATGTGGTCTCTACATGTACAATGTAGGCAAGGCTTAAATAGCCCCTGAGACTCTAGGTCAATCCCCTTAGGTTTCTATCATGCTTTATTTCAACTTAGTCAAAAATATGAAATTCGAAAACATTCACAAAATAGAAAAGATCACAAACATTCAAACCAAGTGAACTACGAACCTTTGCGTGTACAACGTAGGCAAGGCTTATCTTTGATGAGCCCTCAGGCCCTAGGTTAGTCCTCTAAAAACAACAAAAACATCATAAAAATCAAAAAATAAAAAAGATCATAACCCCATCATCAAAATCTGCAATAAAACATCACCCATAATGAACAAATCGTCACAACTCACCCTTTGAAAAAACAAACAAACAAACAAACAAACAAAGAAAACATGAAAAGCTAGAACTTTCAAGCAAATAATCACAAAGATTCAATTGCAAAATAGATAGAAATAATGCCAAAGTATCAACTACCTATCTTTTGAGAATTCACCAACAACATCCTGAGATATGCCTTAACAAATCCGTTCCTCCGATAGACATGATCAACAATAGATAATAGTCCTGAAACTTCAAACAAATATCACAAGTGATACTACAAATTTGTTTTTATCTTTTTGTAGTCTTTTTTTTATGATTTATTTTATTGACTCATTCTCAAGATCTCTTGAGGATGTCCATAAGGATTTAGAGAAGAAAGAATCAGGGCAATTGAGTGTCATTTCAATTTTTTGTTTGTAAGATATTTTGTAATACTACCATGGTGAATACTTGCTTTATTGAGTGTATGAAAGTTGTGTTGAAACAATTAGTGAATTAGTTGCATGTTAGGTGTTTTGTACCTCTTTGTGTGACTGGTCTGAAAATTCTTTAACACAACCTAAACCATATACTTTAAGCAAAGTTTTCATATGTCTGGTATGAGCAAAGATACTCTTTGTTTGTAAATTCAAAGTCCACGCAATGGATACAAAGTCACCTTGGTGCATCATATCTATTTGATGTTGTTCAAAACTATGAAGCCTCCAAGTAAAGTGAAAGCAACATCATCAAATACTAACAACATCAAATTTCTATCCATCATCAAATGATTTCTTCTAACTAACATCCATCCCGCATAGCAATATCATTAGTACCATATCCATCCTACATCCACAATGTTGTCAATACATATCATGATGATAATAAGGCAATAAAAACATCATGTATCATGTATGGGGCATACATCCATCATATATCATCCATATCAACATCAATAAACATCATATATCAAAAACGATATAAAACATCATATGATACAAAGTATGATTCATCCATCCATATCATATGCATACATCAAAAACATATATAAACATACATCATCATACATAGTCATCCATGATCATCACATAAACATAAAATGAAGCCAAATCGAAGAAGATATATCTCATAAATATCATCATCAAAAAGGGAGAATGTCATAGTACATCATCATTAGTGAAACAAGTGTGATAGGATAAATAATACATATATGAGGCCTCGACTGGGCCAATGAATATATATACAAAAATCATGTCTACAATATGTCTTTGAGCAATAAACAGCATAAAGATCAAGTACAAAAAGTAAAACTGCCTGACAGGAAGGACAAAACCCTATAGACCAGGCTACGGACCACCATCTAGATCTGGATGTCTAATAGAGTGATCACCTACCTCACCACCACCACCATCACCTACAACACTAATCTCTTTGAACCGTGGATGTCAAGTAGCCCTAGGAATAGTAGCATCATATAAGGTGCAATAGTATGTGGACATCTGTAATATATGATCCCGCTTTTCTTTAAAACTATCACACTCTGCCCCGAGAGTATCTCTCTCCGCCATAAGAAATTGTACTTGAGCCTCTGTAGCATACCATCACCCACTCTCACTATCTCACTCAACCCTCAAATTGTCCCTCTCTATAGTCAAAGTAGGAACCTGAGCCTCCACAGCCTATCATCGCACTATCTCTACGTCTCTGGCAATAGTCATATGAGCTAACTGTATACCTCCATCCCCAGGTGGTGGAGGGGGACTTGGAACCTGTCCATGACCCTGCGCCTAAGGCATATGCTCATCCTAACCACCCTATGCCCTATCACGATGGGCTCTATCCAGCTCCTTTGCAAGAACCTCGAAGCATTTTCACTCCCCACATTGACTTGTAATACCTGCTCTACCTAATGTAGGATCACCCCCAGGATCTGTGAACCTCAATGACCTACATCATGCCCACCACTGATCAAAATTAGGTGTAGTACCCAGCTCTACTAAACCAACTATCCAACCCCAACCAACTGGGACAAGTGCTCTGAATGAAGCAACAACAACATCTTTGTCTTCCTGGTGACCCCATATACGAACCTCTCTAGTGGTCTGACCGAACTGAGCCTCATAAGTATCAAGAAACTAGCCATGTCTCTCTGCAAACTGATGGCATACTCTATCTGGTAAATAACGCTCTAGTAGAGAATAAGATCGACCAATCAACCATCAGGTCTGTCAACAATAAACAAGCTACTCTGGATCATCCGACCATGCCTCACAATCCATATATGGTCTCCAAAAAAAACCTGGCATATCATCGAACACACGGCCCTAGTACGGAAGATCTCCAAGAAAGGTGTAATGCAAGAAATATCCATAACTATATGAGTACAAATCCTCAAGAGTACGATCCTATATCTTGTCAGGTTGAGCAACTGCAATGTGCTCCCAGACCCAAATGTGCAAAAGAGAGACACCTACATAAATGGATTTCTTGCCCCGATATACAACCTCGTGCATATATCTATAAAGGTGGGCAAGAAGACACAGACCCCAAGCATATTTGGTCCCATGCTCAAACATACCCTCAATGCAAATACCCCATCCAATAGGGAACTGATGACCTCTCCTATCAAGAACAACTAGTCCTGAAATCAAACCACAAAGAATAAGAGAAATAGGGTCTGCATTACCAACGAACTCAGACAAGTCAATCTTGGACTATCGCACCTCCAATTGTCTGACACCCAACACACGCTACATGGCACAGGTGCCTCGTCGAACATGGTATGTCATGAGCTCACCATGGATAGGAATGTGGAGAATCCTCCACACATCCTCAAGTGTAATGGTCATCTCTCCTATAGGTAAATGAAATGAGGACGTCTCTGAATGCCATCGCTCCACAAGTGCAGTCATCAATGTTGTATGAGTCCATATGGGAGGCATGTAACAGATATGAGGAAGCCCGACCGCATCTAGAAATTCTCACTCCAGAACATCGAAACCAGTAATCAAATCGAACAGATCCCAAGGTCGTCTCTCTCTCGGTATAGTGGTTTAAGAACCACCTGTAATCATTTTAACCCACAATGTTAGGGTTTCACTCTAAACACGTAAAACAACACAAAATGACACAAAAAAATGATAAAAAATAAATAAAACTTAGGGTTCCAAATAGGAAAAAGTAAAGAAACAAGAGAAAAAGAAAAGAAACAAGAGCAAACATGAAGAAACAACAACAAAAGTGAGGGTTTAGGTCAAAGGTGAGGGTTTAAGTCAAGGGAAATAATATCAAATGCAAGGATCCGAAGCAAGTGTGAGGATCTAAAGCAGAGGCATGGAAAACAAACACAAGCATTCAAAAGCGAAGATTTACATCAAAAGCATAAAATAGAGGCAAAAATCCATGTCAAAAGCAAGGATCTGAAGCAAGGGCGAGGGTTTATGTCAAGTGCGAGCAACCTGAACAGTCAAGTGCGAGGAAAATGATGCAAATGCTCTAAAATCATGAAAACTTCACTTTTGACCTAGAAAACTTTGTACACGAAATATGAGAACATGACAAGATGATAACGAGAAACAAGAGGGTACATATCGAGCCACCGATGCCTACAAGTCATCCAAACTCTCGAACCAGGTCTCGATGATGTGAGGCTCCCCAAATCCTAGGCAATGCTCCTCAAAAACTGATAGAATGGGAAATCCGGAGACAAGAATTAGCTATAGGATCAAAGCACAAATGAGGCAACTAGAACCCTAATTACCTATATTAACCCTCAAAAACCCTATTTTTTACCTAGGAAAACCTAATTTTTACTTAGGGAACCTTCCTATGTTCAACTTAGGACTTCCCAGGAACATCAGAACAAGCAACTAGGGACCTATAGACCTATTTTTTCATCCTAAACACATCTGAACTTAAATAGAATAGTGTCGTGAGCTTGACCTCAAAGTTGAAATTTTCGACCAACCTCTTGAGGGGGAAACACAAAGTCCTACCATCATTCTACTAAACATCGGGGCATAGGGGGGCATAAAACTCTTTTTTCAAAAAAAACTTGATCTTTAAAACATTTTTTTTGAAACAAAGAACCCAGTACTTTGTATTAAAGAGGGGCAAAATGTAGACATGTAAAATTGACTTAACACCTATCACACACCCTAAATGACATTTTCACATCATCGGCATCATTATCATCAAACATCACTACATTTCACATTAATTGCATTCAAAACCCTAATTTCCCCTATTAATTGAATAATACAACATTATTTAATTAATTCAATTGTTTCATCATTCTGAGCAAACTTAACAAATAAATTCCATTTATTTAATCAAGTCCTGAAAACCCTATTTCTACTATTAATTGAATAAAATGACATTATTTAATTAATTCACTTTTTCATCATTTCGACCAATTAAATAAATTACATTTATTTAATGAAGTCCTAATCTCACTTTATTTCGTCTTGATTGATTAAACAACACCAATTATTTAATTGTCACTAAATCACATTATTCCCTTAAGTTAATTGAATTATTAAATCATAATAATTTAATTACGACACTTTCCCTCCAAAATTTGAATAATTAAATCAAGTTGTTCAAATCATTCATCAAAAATCAAAGCAAATTAATGCAACTTTGTTTGCAAAAGTCAAACTTGATTTGCACATTCAACTCCAAAAGGAATTAATTAATTAAATAAATTAATCAATTTTCCTCACCCACTTTCTGATTGAGCAAATTACGATTGTTGACTGATCAATCTAATTTGTTGACTGATCCATCTATTTCCCAACTAAGCCATCTAAATCCTGACTGATCAATCTAAATCTTAATTGATCAATCTAAATCATAACTAACCAATCTATTCCTTAATCACACAAATTGTGCAATCTAATTTGCATAGTCTACTCATGTCTAAATCCTCTCAACACCTTTTGATCTTTGGTCTTGATGCAACATTGTTTAATCTTGATCGTCCGTTTCAAATCTCATTTTCTATATAACAAACCTCTTTCCTCACAAAAAAGGATCGAAGAGCCAACATCATTTGCACAACGAATTTCACAGCCACCATTAGAGCTTCAACATTTCTTCGATCAACCAACCAAGACATCACATGAAAGCTTCGCACACAAACTATGGAGGCTTCACAGTAATACGAACAATCTGACATCAAGCGAACACACTCCGATACGAGATGGGTAATAGTTTGTTTATGGAATTCATATGTTTATGTATGTCATTTTCATGTTCTTGAATTTAGTAATCTTAATTGTTCATTTTGTAAGTGTAGGATTAGATCTTAGATTAGTATTCTTGATCTTAGCTTAGATTTTGATTTCAATTGCATTTCTCTTTTTTAGCATCTAATGATTTTCCCCCTCACACAGGTGGGGTAGGTTTCTCCTTTTGAACATCCTTATTTTTCTTCTGTGTTTTAGAAGGTGTGGATGTACTACCTCTTATTTTATTGGATTTAGGTGGTTTGGAGGAAGATGGGATTTCTTCTACTGCTGGTGGCCTAAATTCTGGTACATTTTTCTCCTCAAGATCACCTTGGCTACAAGTAGGTGAAGCCATAGGTGAAACAAGATAATTTCCTCTTGTAGGTGTAGCTTGTGGTTCTAGGGTTTAAGGTACTATATGTGCCTCAAGCAGAATGTTAATATCTTCACATTTCACAAAGTCTTCCTAAGATACCTATGCATATTGAATCCTAATGCTCCTTTTTACTAATTATAATAGGGCTATTAAACAGTGATGTGATAAAGTTGTATCACTCTATTTTTTCTGGTATTTAGATGTCATCTTTTTAGCATATTGTAGAGGTAATTAGGCACATTAACTAGTCTATTATGGCAAAGATGACTCAGTAATTTAAAATGTATAGTGTATAGAAGATTATGTCTACCATCACAAGGTATCTAATAACATAAGAAGCACGGTTGGCCTAAACCCATGGAAGGGAAAGTATTTTTGTACCTTGGGATGATGAATCCAGGTTTTCTTCTAGTTCACCGAACTCTTCCCTTGCAGTCGCTACGTCTACTCGAACAAAAAATTATTCTCTAGTCCTTGGAAGACTAGATACTTTTGCAATTGCACCTTTTGAAGCATCAACTAACAACCCTTTTACCATGGCTTCGTCATGCTAAAATGTAGTTGCAAATCTCCTTGTTATGTCATTATCGAACTCTGTCAGCTTTAAAAAGTAATCTAGCCAACCAACCCTTGTGAAGATAGGCAATACCAATGTGTTGTCTAATATTTTTTTGTGTTGATGGCTCTCTTCTAATAACATCACCTCCCATTGGTGAATTACTTTACCTCTGCTCAATGTTCAAACATTAGAAATTTAGCTTAACTTCAACTTCACCACCCTCAAACCCTTCTCTTACTCTGCTATTTTCACATGCACTCTTCACTACAACTATATTGTGACTGCAAGTGTTAAATCCCCTTCCTCTATATCAGCTTAATCAGCTTAAAATTGGGTTTTACTTAGCTCAAAATCATAGGATTTAGGGAATTGACAATTGAAATTAACAACAAAAGGTAGGTACAATTTAGGACAAAAAGGGTTTGCATGTCATGTCTATTTTTTTGCATTTGGCTTTAGGTGGTGAAAAATAAAAAAAACTGACTGATATATTACCCTCCCCCCAACTAAAGGTTTGAAGTGACCTCACTTCAACTCATGATAGGTGAAGGTATGATTATAGAATATAGAAATAATGGTAATGAATAGATTGCATGCTTGATTTAATGTAAACACATAATGAAAGATTTTGGAAATCCATGATAATTATGGTAATGTACTTTGTGTACCTGTGGGAGGTGATTAACTGAATGTCACGTGTGTGAAGCTGAATAAAATGTATTTGCAGGATGATTTGATGTGACAAGAAGTAATTGCAAGTGAATGAATGACTATGTGGCAAGTTTAATGAAATGAAATGGAATGGACGAATGATGGGTAGTGATGTGATAGTTCAAATGATTGAAATTTGAATTAGAAACATGAAATAAGATGAGCACATTGTGTGTACTTATTATGATAAGACTAGTGTTGCATGTGTGAGAAAAGTGAGTTGAAAAAGTCTGAACTGTAATTAATGTGGCACCAATCTTTTAAATTTCCTAACAAGAAACATTGCGGGTACCTTCAACATCAGGTCTTATTTGAATTGTGACAACTTTTGTGCTATAGGTCCCTACTGTAGAATGGAGAATGCTAGAAAGGGTATGTATATCAATGTGACTGTGTTGTGTGTGCATGTGAGGTGGAATAAGAAATTAGACCTACGTGATCTCAGGGAATGAGTTGTGTAGCTCAACCACTAAGTCACCTAAAGAACTTGGTACATTTGTTGTTGTTGAGTCATCATTTCTAGGTATGGTATTTGTATTTGAATCATTGTAATCATTGGTAGGACCATATTGATTAGTGAGAGAAAGAATGAAGTTGTCTCTCTTTACTGGTTTGTTGTAAAGTTTCAACCTACGGTCATTAACCAGGAGGGAGAACCTTATTGCATCTATGGTCTACAACTTTACTGCTCTATTAGGAAAGACTTGGTTGATCTCATAAGGTCCCAACCACCTAGATTGGAGTTTACTCTTAAATTCCATGTATCTTGAATTATACAATAAAGCCCAGTCTCCTACATTAAATTCCTTTGTTTTGATATATTGGTCATGCCACTTTGTCCTTTGTTTTTGTACTATCTTAGTGTGATGGATTGCCTCCATCTTGATTTCATCCAACCCATTTAAGTGGTTCAACCTCTCTTTTTGAGCTATTGCGAGATCCATGTCTAACTTCAGTGTTTTTCTTAATGTCTTGTATTCAAACTCTATTGGGAGGAGTGTTATTTTGCCATATACTAGCTCATAGGGTGTGAAACCAATTATTGTTTTCCATGTTGTTTTGTATGCCCTTATTTCCTCTGGTAATCTAGAAACCCAATATTTTCTATGTAATTACACTATCTTGGTTAGAATACTTTCAATTTCTTTGTTGGTAACCTCCACTTGGCCATTGGCCTAAGGGTGATAAGGTGTTGACTTTTGTGTTCGATTTCATATTCTTCAACCAATTTGGTAATGAGTTCTGAAGTAAATTGTGGACCTTGATTAATCATTATCTCCCTAGGTACTTTATACCTAGTAAAAATGTCCTCATACAAGAATTTAGCCACATTTCCATCTCTAGCAAACTGTAATGCTTTCACTTCCACCCACTTAGTCAGATAATCAATGCAAACTAGAATGTACTCTTTGTTGTTAGAAGTAGGTGAAATTGGCCCAATGAATTCTAGACCCTATTTTTCAAAGGGAGCTAGTGTTAATTGTGGTTTTAATGGCATTTCATCACTCCTTGTTGGCTTACCCATTCTTTGGCATCTATCACAACTCCTTGTATATTTGATAGAATCCTTGTGTATAGTTGGCTAGTAGTAACCAGTTGTGAGGATTTTGAATATTGTTTGTTTGGCTGCAAAGTGACCTCCACATGGTTCATCATGGCAAGCCTTCATGATATCAAATATTTCATCTTCCCTTATACACCTCATGATATTGTCTGGGCCAGAGTAGAACAGGTAACTAGATTTCCAAGAATATGGAAAACACTTATGCACTAGCTATCTCTTTTCCCTTAGAGAAAAGTGTGGTGGAATCTGCCATGTCACTAAATAGTTTGCAATGTCAACATACCAAGGTACAAGTATATTAAGAGAAAACAAATACTCATCTAGAAATGAGTCATCTACTACCCCTTTTGTTGATTGTGTTGGCAACCTTGATAGAAAATCTGCTACTATATTAGCCTTACCAAGCTTGTCCACTATTGTGATATCAAAATCTTGTAGAAGGAGCAGCCATCTGACTAGTCTACCCCCTACTATGGGCTTGTTCATTAAATATCTGATAGTTGTATGGTTTGTGTGGACAACAACTGCATAACTAGTAATGTAATGCTTGAATTTATTGATGGCATACACTACTGCTAGCATCTCCTTTTTTGTAATAGTATAATTTAGCTCTTCTCCCTGAAGATTCTTGCTAATGTAGTAATAGCATATTCTTTGTTACCTTCTTTTTGACCCAAAACTGCTTCAATAGCAAAATATAAAGCATTAGTGTGTATATGGAAGGGTAAGGTCCAATTTTCCCTCCCTCAAAATAGGTGCTTGTGTTAAGGTTGCCTTCATTTCTTTGAAGGAATGTTGGAACTCTAATGTCTAATCAAATTATATGTCTTTAGTTAGCATAACAAACAATGGTGCAACAATCTTACTAAAGTTCTGAATGAACCTCCTATAATAGCCTACATGGCCTAGGAAGCTTTTAACATCTTTTTGACTCTATGGAATAGGTAATGTGGATATAATTTGTATCTTTTGTGGATCAAATTGGATCCCTGCACTAGATATCAAATGTCCTAAAAAATTCCCTGAGTCATCATCATAAAGCATTTCTCATTAGTGAGGGAAAAATTATGTTCTTTACATCTCTTTAAAACCTTTTCTAGATTGTATAGGGATTCCTCATAAGTTTCCCCATATGTGGTGAAGTCATCCATATATATCTCCATAGAGTCATGAACATTATAAAAAAAGATGTTGAGCACTTCCCTCTAAAAAGTAGTTGGGGAATTGCATAAACCAAAGGGTAGAACAGAGTAAGCATAGGTACCCCAAGGGCATGTAAATTTTGTTTTGTCCTAATCCTCTAGAGCAATTTTTATCTGATTGTAACCACTAAAACCATCTAGGAATGAAAAGTATTACTTCCCTGTTAAATAGTCAAGAACTTGATCTATTAAAGGCAATGGAAAGTGGTCCTTCCTAGTGGTTGTGTTTGGTTCCCTATAATCTACACATACCCTCCATTTTACACCTTTCTTGCGAACAATGACTAAAGGTGATACCCATTCACTATTAGATATAGGATAAATGAAGCCTGCATCAAGAAGTTTTTGAATTTCATCTTTAACTATTTCTCTCAAGGCAGGGTTCATTCATATTTTAGGTTGTCTAATGGGCCTATAACCATCATTTATATAGATCCTATGCATACATAAGTTAGGATCTATAACCTTCATATCATGGTAGTCCAATGCAAAGGTTGTTGCGTGTGCTTGCAACACATTGTTTAGGGAATTATATTTTTCTTCAATCAATGCATTGTTTATGTTCAAAAAATTTCCTGGCATGATTTCTAGTGCTTTAGATGATTCTTTCATATATGAGAGGTCAAGTGGTGCAGGAGCACCTACCAAGGTGCCAAGGTGCAAGCATATGTTGAATTCTTGTTTCAAAAATCATTTCATTTTGTTGTGTAAGGTATTTAACACCATTTAGATTGTGTTTGAGGACCTTTTGGTTCTTATGTTAAAAGTTAAATAAGTTGGGAATACTTTGTGTGATTGATTCCTAAGTTTTGTCTAAAATTGCAAAACACACTGTGTTTTACAACAAGAGGTTTTTGACCGATCTTAGGCTTGGAGAAGGAAACCTAACCATTTCCAGAGCATTTTAAAAGATATTTCTTGACCTTTGAAGGTTGTTGGAGGATTTTGAGCGTGGCAGCTTCATGAGAACAAGCAAAAAACAATGATTTTTGTATGTAAAAAGTTTTGTTTTTTTGTTCTTGGTCGCATGCCTACTGCCAAATGGATTAGAGGAAGCATTTTATAGTGTTCACAGCATGTAGTGAGGCCATTAGAATTTATTTTTTGATACTTTAGACTGTTCTACTCATCGCTTTCTTTTATTTTGTAAATATTGTGTTTTTCTCTATTTTGTTGTTCTGACTGGTAAATCAAGAAAAATGGGGTTTTAGCTTTTTTTTTGCCCGTACCAGGAAGTATGGAAGCAGTGGAAACTAAGCTAGACTCCATCCTTGTATATAGTGTAAATATGGGAGTCTTTGTGCATTATGAAGGTAGGATTATGATCTTTTCCTAGGCGAGCTTGTGTTGCCCGGTTGGGAAAAGTTAGTTGGAAATAAACCCTAACGTGGCAGGGGTGACAAAGAAATACAGTACAGGGTGTGTAATGTTTGCAGGAGGTCACAAGAAGGTTGGTAGGAGAGGTGGAACCCTTGTCAGATCCAATGGAGGCAGGAAAAAGCAAAACAGACCAAGAAAAGGTCTAAAGAAACCCTAGTTTCTTACCAAAAACTGGATTATACCTTTGTGCGGACTGAAAAGGTCCCAAACCTTAAAAATCTATCAGAGCTTGGAATTTGGGCTAGGGTGTCAGAAGAGTGTTTGGTACAATCTTATCAAGGGGAGGAGATATAACCTGTTCATTTGTGCAAGGAGGCCTAAAAGGGGCTCAACCCTTGTAGCCCTGTCCAAACCCTAGACTAAGGTTTTTGTGACAGCGATAGAGAAGTAGTGAAGGAAGGTTGAACAAGAATCTTCCCAAGACTGTTTTGAAGCCATGGAAACATACCACACCCCTACAAACAAGTTGGGGAGCAAATGGAGGTGAATTAGTCTTTAGAAGGATTAAAGGCTAAGAAGAATAAGAGAGGAAAGGCACCAAGAGTTGCTTGGTAGTAGCAAATTGGAATTGATAGCAGGGTTGGCAATGAACCAGGGGTACCTAAACTAGCAGAGGACCTACAGGTTGAATGGTGGATGAAGTGACACCTTAGGAGTTCTCAAGGAAAGGACTCAGAGCATTGAGATTGTGATTGTCTCAATCCAACCCTGTCCTTATCAGATTGGTATCAGAGCAGGTTAAAGATTTGGGAAAGAAATCTTGCATGTCAGACATTGAGTCAAGTGATTCTTCCACCATGGTGACCAATGTAGAACTGGCTAAGATGGTTGAAGAGCAAGAAGAAGACAATAAGTAGTTGAGGGAAAGAATAGCCCAACTTGAGGCAGCAGTGAGGAGTGCACAGTTTGAGGGAAGAATTCCAAAAGAAGAAGAGGTTGCAGAGGAAGATAAGACCCCTGAACCTGACCCTATTTTGAAGGAGGAGCCTTTCTTGAAGGCATTAAAAGCTTTGAGTGGAAAAGCACTTGAAGGCATACCGCTCTTTAGTGGAAAGATGGAACCTGACCTAGTCATGGACTGGATAGAAGGCATGGAGAATCACTTTGAGTGTGATGGAGTCACAGAAGCATAGAAGGTGAAGGTGGCAAAATCAAGGTTGAGAGGATTAGCCTTGACATGGTGGAAATTTGTCCAGACTGAAAGGGAGAAAGAAGGAAAGTAGCCCATATCGACCTGGAAAGGAATGGTTGCTAAGGTAAAGGAAGCATATATGCCAGATGATTATGAGATCCAACTTCACAAGAAGAGACAGAGTCTAAGGCAGAAAGACCTAGATGTCAACACCTATACTGAAGAGTTTCAGAAGCTTTGCTTGAGATCAAATGTGACAGAGGATGAGAGCCTGAAAGTGGCTAGGTACCTTAATGGCTTGAAGTGGAACATACATGAAGAGATGGCTTTACTCAGCCCTAAAATAGTCCATCAATGTTATCAGCTGGCTATAAAGATTGAAGAGAGAAATAAAAGGAAGCATGGTCAGTCCTCTAAGGGTAGAGGCAGAGGTAGAGATCAAAGAGGACAGCATGGAGGTTACCAAAGTAGAGGTAATGATCAAAGAAATCAAGGAGAATCTAAGCTTACTGAGCATGGAGGTGAAACATCTTCAAGAGGAGGATTTAACAGAGGAAGAGGACCTCAAGGAGGTTCAAACAGAGGAAGAGGAGCAGGCAAAAGTAACTCTTACTTTGCCACCATGAAATGTTACCATTGCAACCAGCTAGGTCATCCAGCTTATAGATGCCCAGAGAAAGCTTCTTCTTCTAGCAATGAAAAGAGAGTGGCCTATGCACAAGAGGACACCATGAGTGTCAAATCACCTGAGATCAGTCATATAGAATCAGAAGTAGGAGAAAATCTGATGTTTAACAGGGTTTTGATCAGACAATCGGTCAAAGAAGAACCTAAGCAAAGGAGAGCTTTGTTTAGAGCAAGGTGCAAGATATTTGGAAAGGTATGCAAGGTCATTTTAGATTCTAGTTCTATAGATAATATCATCTCTGAGGAGGCAGTAACTAAGTTAAAATTGCAGAAGGTACCTCATACCAATCCCTACAAGGTCACATGGCTAAATAAAGGGCAGAGTGTTCTAGTGAATGAGCAGGTTACAGTGGAATTCTCAATTGGAGGCTACAAATACAAGTTGGTTTGTGATGTACTACCCATGGATTCATGCCATCTTCTACTAGGCAAGCCATGGAAATATGACAGAGGAGCTATATATCATGGGAAGGAGAACACCATTGAATTCAAGAAGGATGGAAGAACCTTCAAGCTGCAATCATTGACTGAGGATGATGAAGGACAGTCCAAGGTTCCAAACATTATGTTGAGCAGTGGCAAGGAGTTCATCAAGGATATACACCAAGGGAATGAAGGTTATGTGGTCCTAATGCAGTCCAAAGAGGAAGAAAAGGCTGAGAAGATAGTCATACCTGAAGCAGTCCAAAGGTTGCTTGACAAATACAAGAGCATAGTGAGTGATGGAACGCCTGCAACTCTACCACCAAAGAGAGCAATAAGTCATCAAATTGACTTCATACCTGGAGCCTCATTGCCTAACAAAGAAGCATACAAACTGACCCCAGAGCAGAACCAAGAGGTGGCTAGGCAAGTGGAAGAATTGTTGAATCAAGGTCTAATTCAAAAGAGCATCAGCCCTTGTGCAGTCCCAGTTGTTTTAGCAACAAAGAAAGGAGGTAAGTGGAGACTTTGTACTGATTCTAGAGCAATTAATAGGATCACCATTAGGTATAGATTCCCAATACCTAGAATTGAAGATTTAATGGATTGCCTTGGAGGAGCACAGTATTACACCAAGCTGGATCTTAAGAGCGGGTATCATCAAATCAGAATCAAGGAAGGTGATGAATGGAAGACAGCTTTTAAGACAAATGATGGTTTGTATGAGTGGAAAGTGATGCCATTTGGCCTCTCAAATTCCCCTAGCATGTTCATGAGACTAATGAATGAGGTGCTTAAGGATTTCACAGGGATTTTTGTAGTAGTCTACCTTGATGATATACTGATTTTCAGTAAGACAGCAGAAGAACATTTGAAACATGTGGAGATGATTCTCAAAAGGATACAAGAAGAACAATTGGCAATCAATCTCGAGAAGTGTGAGTTCTTCAAGCAAGAACTTGTGTATCTAGGCTTTGTAGTATCCCAAGGAATGTTGAAGATGGATCCAAGCAAGGTGGAAGCCATCCTAAACTGGCCTACACCAACCACAGCAACAGAGGTAAGAAGTTTTCATGGCTTAGCTCAGTTTTATAGGAAATTCATCAGGAATTTTAGTGGTATATGTGCACCAATGCTAGATACTATTAAAGGTGGTTTAAAAACAAAGTTTAAGTGGACTCAAGAAGCTGATAGAGGGTTTGAAAAACTGAAACAAGAAGTGGCAACTCAACCAATTTTGCTATTGCCTAGTTTTGATAAGTTGTTTATAGTTGAGTGTGATGCAAGTGGAGTAGTAGTAGGAGGAGTACTTCGTCAAGAAGGTAGGCCTGTAGCCTTCTTTAGTGAAAAGCTCAATGAATTCAAAAAAAAATACTCCACCTATGATCTGGAACTTTATGCTTTAGTGCAGTCCCTTAGGAAGTGAAGGCATTATTTATTGCCCAAAGAGTTTGTGGTCTTCATAGATAACCAGGCACTTAGTTACATCAACACCCAAGAGAAGCTGAGTAATAGACACTTGAAATGGATGGAATACATCCAAGCTTTCACTTTTACCATCAAGCATAAGAAGGGACAAATGAATAAGGTGGCAGATGCATTAAGCAGGAGAATGTTGACAGTCCAAGAAATACAGTTGAAGAGCATTGGATTAGAGAGTTTCAAAGACCTCTATAGTGATGATGAAGACTTTTCAGAAGCCCACAAGGTATGCTCTGATTTTGAGAATCATTTTCATAGTCAGTATGTTGAGTATACATTGCAAAATGGACTGTTATTTAAGGGTAATTTGTTATGTGTCCCAAGAGGATCAATGAGGGAAAATTTGATCCAAGAGAAACATAATGGCAGTCTTAGTGGACATTTTGGAATAAATAAAACTTTAGAGCTAGTACAAAGGTTTTATTACTGGCCTAAGTTGGCAAGAGATGTTAGGAAATATGTAGAACAGTGTGTTGTTTGCATGAAAGCCAAAGGGGGAGCCAGCAATGCAGGTTTGTATCAACCTTTTCCCATTCCCAATAGACCATGGGAGTGTGTCAGTATGGATTTTGTGGTAGGACTTCCTAAGACCAGAACTGGTTTGGACAGCATTTATGTAGTTGTGGATAGATTTAGCAAGATGAGTCACTTTATCCCTTGCAAGACTACACATGATGCTAGCTACATTGCCCATCTTTTCTTCAGGGAGATAGTAAGAATCCATGGATTGCCATTGAGCATTGTATCAGACAGGGATGTGAAGTTCATGAGTCACTTTTGGAAGACTCTATGGAGCATATTGGGAACAAATTTGTCTTTTGGATCAACTTACCATCCTCAGACCGATGGTCAAACAGAGGTGGTTAACAGAGTGCTAGGTAATCTTTTGAGGTGCTTGACAAAGGAATATGGACAGACATGGGATGTGGTGATTTCTCAAGCTGAATATGCCTACAATGACAGTGTTAATAGAACAACAGGGAAAAGTCCATTTGAAGTTGTGTATGGGATGCACCCAAGAGGAATTTGTGAACTCAGAGACCTTGGATCTCAGTAGAATAGGAGTGGACATGTAGAAGATTTCACTCAGACCATGAAGGAGATTCATGAGCAGGTTAAGAAGACAATCACAACAGCAACACAAAAATTGAAAGATAAAGTTGATGAGTCAAGGAGAGATGTGTAGTTTCAAGTAGGTGACTATGTTATGGTTCATCTTAACAAATCAAGGATGCAGAAGGGAATTTCAACCAAAATGCAGATGAAAAGAGTAGTACCATGCAAGGTGTTAGCTAAGTATGGGAAGAATGCATACAAGGTAGAACTACCACCAGATTTGGGTATATCTCCAATATTTAACGTTGCTGATTTGATCAGGTACAAGGGGATAGTCAGTGATGAAGCTCAAAATAATCAATAAATCTTTAAGGATATCAGCAATATACCCCTTCCTAATCAAGAGAAACCTCGGGTAGAGAAGATTTTGGAGTCCAGGGTGAAGAAAGCTACAAGACACAAGGTATACATGGAGCACCTTGTCAAGTGGAGGAACAAACATGAATCTGAGGCCACCTGGGTTGAGGAAGCTGATTTTAAGAGGCTAGGCATTGATCTATCATTGATACTCAAGTTCCTTGATCTTTGTGCTGAGAGGGGGAGAATGGTGCAAGAGCACCTGCTAAGGTGCCAAGGTGCCAAGGTGCAAGCATATTTTGAAGTCTTGTTTTAAAAATCATTTCATTTTGTTGTGTAAGGTATTTAACACCATTTAGATTGTGTTTGAGGACCTTTTGGTTCTTAGGTTAAAAGTTAAATAAGTTGGGAATCCTTTGTGTGATTGATTCCTAAGTTTTGTTTAAAATTGCAAAACACACTGTGTTTTACAACAAGAGGTTTTTGACCGATCTTAGGCTTGGAGAAGGAAACCTAACCATTTCCAGAGCATTTTAAAATATATTTCTTGACCTTTGAAGGTTGTTGGAGGATTTTGAGCGTGGCAGCTTCATGAGAACAAGCAAAAAATAGTGATTTTTGTGTGTAGAAAGTTTTTTTTTTGTTCTTGGCCGCGTGCCTACTGCCAAATGGATTAGAGGAAGCATTTTATAGTGTTCACAGCATGTAGTGAGGCCATTAGAAGTTCTATTTTGATACTTTATACTGTTCTACTCATCGCTTTCTTTTATTTTGTAAATATTGTGTTTTTCTCTGTTTTGTTGTTTTGACTGGTAAAATCCAGAAAAATGGGGTTTTAGCTTGTTTTCTGCCCGTACCAGGAAGTATGGAAGCGGTGGAAACTAAGCTAGACTCCATCCTTGTATATAGTGTAAATATGGGAGTCTTTGTGCGTTATGAAGGCAGGATTATGATCTTTTCCTAGGCGAGCTTGTGTTGCCGGGTTGGGAAAAGGTAGTTGGAAACAAACCCTAACGTGGCAGGGGTGACAAAGAAATACAGTGCAAGGTGTGTAATGTTTGCAGGAGGTCACAAGAAGGTTGGTAGGAGAGGTGGAACCCTTTTCAGATCTAGTGGAGGCAGGAAAAAGCAAAACAAACCAAGAAAAGGTCTAAAGAAACCCTAGTTTCTTACCAAAAACTGGATTGTACCTTTGTACGGACTGAAAAGGTCCCAAACCTTAAAAATCTGTCAGAGCTTGGAATTTGGGCTAGGGTGTCAGAAGAGTGTTTGGTACAATCTTATCAAGGGGAGGAGATATAACCTGTTCATTTGTGCAAGGAGGCCTAAAAGGGGCTCAACCCTTGTAGCCCTGTCCAAACCCTAGACCAAGGTTTTTGTGACAGCGATAGAGAAGTAGTGAAGGAAGGTTGAACAAGAATCTTCCCAAGACTGTTTTGAAGCCATGGAAACATACCACACCCCTGCAAACAAGTTGGGGAGAAAATGGAGGTGAATTAGTCTTTAGAAGGATTAAAGGCTAAGAAGAATAAGAGAGGAAAGGCACCAAGAGTTGCTTGGTAGCAGCAAATTGGAATTGATAGCAGGGTTGGAAATGAACCAGGGGTACCTAAACTAGCAAAGGACCTACAGGTTGAATGGTGGATGAAGTGACACCTTAGGAGTTCTAAAGGCAAGGACTCAGAGCATTGAGATTGTGATTGTCTCAATCCAACTCTGTCCCTATCATCAAGGCTAGGAATGATTGGTACACACTATTGTGGCATTAAGGAATGGAAGATATCAGATATTTATTTTGAGGAGTTGGTAGGTATAATGCTCTGCAAAGGATCTTGTAAGCATGAGAGATAGTCCTATTGTTGTGAGCTCCTACCGTAGTCATTCTATAGTATATGAGCAATCAGATCATTTTCATCCTGATCATCCAATAAAGGGATGTGTTCTATTGTCATCAAATTCTATAGGGAATAGTGGTCTTCCTCATCCAAAGTAAGCCAAATGGTTTGCTCAAGATCAACATAAGGTTTGGAAAGAGGATAGAGTACCAATTTCTTGGTCATAGTCCCATTTGATATGATCATACTCCCATACCTACAACTTATGAATGTATCAGCTATAGCTAACCATGGTCTGCCTAAAATGAGTGGATATCGTGGAAGGTTGACCTTTGGCTACAATACTATGAAGTATGCAAGATACTCCCAAGAATGTAATGCAATCACTAAGTCCTCAATGATTCCTTCAAGCTTGACGGTTGACCTATCAGCCAACTATAAAACATTTGGTGTAGGTCTAAGGTTGGCTAACTAAAGTAATTGCATTGTCTCTATAGTCATGAAATTTATTGTTTCCCCTAATTCTATCAAGGTGTTCTTGATAAGGGTCCCATTAATCTTAACATCCACTACTGGACTACCAAGATCCATGTATTTAGGGACAGTTATATTCCCTAGCATGATTTCAGCAAGGTTACCTAGGACATGAACCATTTGAGGGTCCTTCCTTTTTCTCCCTGGTTTTTTAAGACATAGGTTCTTAACTACTTTGGTATAGATTGGAATGTCCTTACTAGCTTGGATGAGGGGGATCTTAGTATTAACATCCTTAAGTTGACCCTATAGGTTTATCTTTGATTGGGTATGATTTTTTTGAATGGCTAAGTGTTTAGGGAAAGGAGGCTCTGGACTTGAGGTGGTATGGTGTACTTGATTTGACTCAGGCTCTAGAGGTGCTTTATCTAAAGCTTCAGCTACAAGCTTCTCATCCTCCATCTCAGTGATTTGGGGGGATGAAGGTCTATCTAGTTGTTTCCCTAACCTAAGGTGGACATCACTCACCTCTACCCCGTAGGTGGGGTATTGCATAGCCTCTTTAGTATAAGCCTATTGGATAGACTTGTTATTAGGGTTAGGTGCAGGTTGGGGAGGTAATTGTGGTGCTCTTGGTGGCTGAGATGTTGGATTAGATGGATTAGGAATAATGGCTTGTTGTGGTTGACAAGGGAGTAAAGGCTATTGGTAATTCATGTTTTGTTGTTGCCACTACTAACCTTTCTGCCATTAGTTCTATTGTGCTAGTCATTGAGGATTATAATTGGAACCTTGGTAATTTTGTTGTGGCCAAGTGTAATAGCCACCCAATTAATCAGTAATAAGGTATGTAAATTAGTGAATACTCACTCATTTAATCACTCCTCAAGATGCATTTTCCTTCCCAATTTTTGTGCCCTCCTCTAAAAATCTGCCTCTTCCCTCCATTTTCTATGCCTTCTCCCCTCTTTTGAAAAGTCCTTTAAACCTTTAATAATAATAATAATAAATGTTGTTGGCAAGTGCAAGGCCAGGTTTTCCAGCCTTTCTCTAGCTTCCTCCATGTTGAATTTTTATGCAAGATGGTGAAGCCTCTTCAAAGCACGTGGGGAGAGTTTTATATGTTTCTTTTCTCTCCTAGCTTTCGTAACTTTAGTCTCATTTCTCTTTTAGGATAAAATAAAGTATAAGCATACCTTTATCAATATGTGCTTTTTTGTAATGAAATTAGTATTAATGTCACTTTATCCTTCTTTTAAAAAAAATCTAAAAATGCTAGCATACACTATTAAATATAATATTATTTTTTTATCTATTTACTATAGTAGTAGTAATATTAAAAAGGTAATTTTATTTATTTAGTATTAAGTTTTTATTTCTTTATCATGTTAATAATTAAAAGGAAAAGCATTATTTGCATTCTCATGTCAATTTCCATTCAATTTGAGTTTAATTTCAACTGAACGTCTTTAAAAACTACATATCAACACTTAGCACACTCTTGTACTAATTGTGGCTCATGACCCAATATTGACATGAACTCTTGAGGTTTTATCCTTAGAAAACTATATACATGTGAGGAACACATATATACACTAGTATTATGCAACTTAGCTACATGACTCTAAGTGTGTGTGTACATGATTCCATCATGACAAGTTATTGCACCAGCTAGAACCTTATCTTCGATGATACTCTCTCTCCAATATGAGAAAATGTCAACAGTCAATGATTCACTTATGAAATAGAACACACAATTAATCATCATCATTATAAACATTTTTTCTTAACTACCTTCAAGTAATAATTAACATAACTAAATTTCCTTTCTTAATCACTTGTTATTAAACAATTAATATAGTAATTAAGTGATTAAAATAAGCTAATTAAACGGGTTGTGACACCAAGGATTTAGTTGCTAATGGTTACAATTTTGCTAAGGTTGTTACCATTGTTGAGGGTTTTTCCATTGGCTTTGGTTAGTTGGCTAGGGCTGGGAATTCCAAGTAGAAAAATTTTGGTTTCCAATTGGATAAGATGAATTGAAATTAACATGGTCTCTTGGCATACCTTGTCTTTGTTGCCATGGCCTTCTTTGAGCTATGTAAAATAGTTGTGCATATTCTCCTTCAAGTGGATGAAAATTAGGTTTCTTTGTTTTGTCTTGTTGAATACTAGCCACCCTCTTACATTTATAGTTTGCTTTCATTTGTCTATAGTTGGGGTAGTATTGAGTGAGCATTGCTTCATCCTCTTCTTGCTTCTTTTTTATATGGAGAGTGTCTAACTGAGTTGCTAGGTGACTGATAATGTCCTCCTTCATGTTGGACATCAAATTACTTAACTCTATCTTTGAAACCCTAGTGGATGATTTACCAATGGTGGATGTCCTCTCCCCTCTTGGTTCCTTAGTGAAGGTCTTGGAGTAATTTTTGTAGACCCTACAAATTTCCTCAAATGGTAGTTGAGAGGCATCCCTTTGCCCAATAAGATTGAGGGCATCCATACAATCCTCATTGACTTCCCTCAAAAATACTAACTTGAGGGATTCTTCAAATAGCTTGTTTTGTGGGTTTTTCTTCAAAGAGAATTGAAATCTCTCCACATAGTCCTCTAATGACTCATCCTACTTCTGCAACATTTTGAAAATGTAATCTCTCCTCCTATCAATTCCTCTACAATAGCCTTGTTTCTTTTCCAAGAACAAAGTTTTCATGGTATCCCAATTTGGAATAACATCCTTGCCTAATCCCATAAACCATCTCAAGGCAACATCTTTTAGAGCGGTAGGGAAGAACTTGAGCCTATGAGCATTATAGGTATAGTCATAGGTCCTACATAGGACATCAAACTCAAATAGAAATGTGTTTGGATCTTCAGTCACCAAACCATAAAAGACTAGTAATGCTGAAGGAGGGATATTCCTTAGCACAATAGCCCTTTCTTGGTGGGTGATTGGAAACTCAAAGGTCACATGTTCTGGATCATGCCCTAGTGCATCACCCATGGTTCAGTATGTCCCCTCTATTGGTGTGTTAGATGTTGGTGAATGGGTAGGTTCTTCTTCTGGAATACCCTCGCTCTATTCAATAATATCACCAATATCTGCTATGGCTTCTTGCTGTGTGGAGGGGAGGAATCTACCCATAAAGTCTCTCTGCCACCGCATACAATAAATGTGGATTTATCTAGTAACAGTCCTGCACAATATTAGTGTAACTTTCTAGTATTTTGATAAGATAAAACCTAATAGTCCTAATGCTAAAAACAAAGTGCAAACTATAAAATCTTGGAAAATAATTCTATGAAGATAACACCATCCCTGACAATGGTGCCAAAAATGTAAAGTTTAAACTAGTGTCTTGTAAACTTGGTGGAAATCACACAATTTAGAGGAACATGGCCTCATTGAACATTCCACTTGACATTGAAAAGACTTTCATTAGATTATCAACTAGGGCTTGTAAAATTTTGATGGCACCGACACTATATGTGCTTTCAAAGACCTGAGATTTCCTAGGTTATCCTATTAAAGGTATTCTACTTGCTGGAAAATCACAAAAACACATAATAGTGAAAGAAGTAAACTGGTGCTAACGGCTATAAGTACCTACAACATAATCTATAGTTGAACTGTGTTTAACAGATAATTATTGAAACTGACTCAAAACTGATGACTGAACTTATTCTATCCTCTAGAGTACTACAAGTCAATTGAATTCATTCATGGACATGAATATTCATTGTTGATAATCATAATATGAGAATCTATTTTAAATTACATGTAATTTATGAAGTAATTACTAACATAAATAACTACCAAACAAAAATAAAACAATTGTAAATGTAATGAAGAATAGTTACCTTGAGTGGTCTACTCAGGTGGTTGTCTTCACTTAAACTAAAACCAAATCTAAATCTTTAGATTCCACATAACCATATCAATTTAAATTTCATTGATTATACATTCCAAAAGATCACATAAAATCTTGCTCAAAGATTGTATTCAAGAAAACCATTTATGAACAATCAGCATGTCTATGGAATACAATTAAAAACTAAGAAGTAATTGATAACAAATCTACCAATGTGAGATTAATCAACTAACTATACTAAAGACTCAACCACCAACTATGCATAGGCACGGGGGAGTTTATTCTAAACACAACTCTAAACTAAAATCATTAACTACAACTCCCTAGATATTAGGGTGTGTAATTAAGATTGAGTTATTCAAACTACAACTGAAAAGAAATGAGATTTCAAATAGGATTAAAACTCTACAAAACAAATCTGCAACGTGGAACACATAATCACTTATCCAGAATCCTATCAATAAAATAATTCTTCTTCTTCAATGCCTTGTTAATTGTCATAATGATGCATGACTAACTCCATCAGGTGTCTCCATGTGGTAGTTATTACACTTAGCTTGTTCTGGCACTTCCCCTGTTTCGCTATCCAAGACCTCCTTTGGTTGTGGGCTACAACTTTTAGTTGTTGCGGGCTACAGTGTCTTCTTGGGCTGCAAGAGGTTAATCCACAAGACACATACACAAATCTAATTACCATGATTAAACACAAAATTCTAATCATATTTCATACATCCACATATACATCATGCAATGCTACTATATCATATTTATATTTCCTTTACTCTGATTCAAGTCCAAGGTTGTATAATAAACATAAAAAGATAGCATAGCATAGGAATATGTTTGAAAGGATTGTTTGATAATGTATGTGAACATGCATAAAAACATTAGGAAATGGAATAATAAATGTACTCATAAGGGCCTCTTTAGCCTCAGATATTATTAGGTATTTAACTTGTGATGGGAGACAGTCATTGTTAAACATAGTGTATTTTAAGTTGCTTAGTCATTTATGCCATCAGAGGCAAGTAAATGTTCTAAATTTTCTTTATAATTTGTTGAAGAGAATGTCATCCAAATACAAAAGGAAAAGAAATCAGTCATCTATGTTACATTTCTATCTAGTTACTTTATTGGTTAAGAGAAGTCTTAGGGTTCAATTTCCCAATGTATCTTGGGAAGATTTTTTGAATTGTAACAACATTAATAACATTATTTCAACACATAATGAAGGAAAAAGGGGCCAATAATAGGAATAAAAAGAACCTATCATGGTTGCAACTGACGGAGAAATATCCTATGGTTCCCTTGCTACAACACCTACCCATAGCACAAAGGAACCTGAAGAGCAGGTACTATAGCAAACACAATCTACAACCTCTGCTAAGCAGCCCACAGCTAAAGAAGATATGAAAACCCCAACTTCCATTAAAAGCCCGCAAAAATCAAAGAAAAGAAAAAGTGGGGCTTCTATCTCTGCAGCTGCAAAGTGGAAGAGGAGGTCCACACCATCAAGAAGGTGATCACATCACTTGAGGAAGAAGGGTCCCATGAAATGAAAAGATAAAAAGCAAAAGGAAGATGTTGTGATGATTGAAACAGGAACAGATTCAAAGGGAAATGTACTTGGTGATGATACAAGAACACTAATTGTACAACCTTTGTATTTTACTAGTACTTTTGACAAATTCAGAAGGCATTTTTGTTGCTAAAAAGAAGAGAAGAAGATCTCCAAAGAGACATGTTTCATAAGGGTTTATGTGTACAGAGGAGGTAGGAGAAGAATTTTTTTTGGAGAAAGAAGAGGAATTATTTTTGGAAGTAAGGAACACAAATAAAGAACTGCAAGAGGCTTTGTAGAGAATTAAATAGTTAGAAGACCTGTTGAAAACATACCAACAAAAGGACAGTGAGAGGGATGCAAGGATCAGGGAGTTGGAAGAAAAACTCCACAAATTTGAACATGGATCAAAACTAAAAAATTTAGCACATCTTGCCATGGTTTTAATAAAAAGAGGGGTAAAAAAATTTATTAAGCATCAAGAGAGGTACAAAGCATTAGCCAAAAGAAAACCCCGAAGGGATCCCAAAACAACAATCAAGAGACCAAGAATCATTAATGCAACATTTCACATCCTCGGTAACCCAGCCCTCCAATTCCTGGGCTAGGTCCCTTGGTAAACTGTCCCAATCATCCACCAACCATGTCCCATTCTTCTTAGAAGCCCATTTTGCCAGCCCATCAGCCACCTTGTTCCACTCACGAGGGATATGAGAAAAAAGTCACTGAATCCAGTAAATCTCCAAGGTTAGCAATTTGTTTTGCCACCACCGCCAAATGCCAACTAATAGCATCGAAGTGTCATCCATTTATCAAGTCAACCACCACTTGAGAATCAGATTCACAAATAATTTGTTTCCAGCCGAGAGCATATGCCCTCTTCAAGGCCGAAAGAATCGCCAAGGCCTCCATGAGGTTATTGGAGTGCTACCCCATATACTCTGAGAAGAAGAACACAACCACCCCAGAGCTATCTCTACCCACCCCACCAATACCAACATGCCCAGGATTTCCTCTTGAAAACCAATCGGTGTTGATTTTCAAGACACCAGTAGGAGGAAGCATCCAATGCCCTCCTCTAAAGACCTTCCCTCTAGAGCACCTGCCCCGACCAACCTTTGGCCTTCCGGTACTACCAATAGAAATCCCCAACTTCTGGATTACTCCAGAGTCCCCAGGTTCAACCGGAACAGACAAATCACATTTAGCTTGTAAATTCTCTTGTAGAGCCCCGAGAATGCGGGCCCAAACTTGGCCCACTTGGAACTTCCTATCAAGAAAAATCCTTCGATTGCGCTCCAACCAAATCTACCAAATAATTAGACTAGGGCCAATAGGCCAGGCAGTGTGCAAAAATGAAGTCTTTTCCGTAGTAGGTCCAACATTCTGCCAGAACTCACCAAGAGATGAAGGATGTTGACATGACATATTCCAAGCCCCCCACCAAAAGTGCCAAATAGACCTAGCAAAGGGGCACTGAAAGAAAAGATGAGAAACAATCTCTACATCTTTGAGGCACAAAAAGCATAAAGAGGGACCTTGGAAACCCCGCTTGCAGAGGTTTTCCCAAGTCAAGCACCTACCATACACCACAAGCCAAGAGAAAAAATTGCATTTTGGCCAGGAGAATTTATTCCAAATGTTTTTCCACCAAGGAACCTCAACACTGCCTAAAGCCTGTCTGCCCAAAGCACGATACCCTGAAACAACAGAGTACTTCCCTTTAGGATTTGAGCCCCAAGCCAACACATCCCTCTCCGGAAGCGAACAACACAATCTATCGGCTAAAATGGAGGACAATTCCCTCCTTTCCTCCAAGGAACTGCTCAAAGGCCACTCCTGCATAACCTTCCACTGATAAATGACAGTCTGCCCCAATACCAGAGGGGCTTTGAAGTCCATCATTCTGCTCCAGCCAGCTTGAACAAAAATCCTACTTAAATTCTCCAAATGAGGATGAGAGGAGAGGATAGGTGGGAAGCCATCCCAAGAGTCAAGCCAGAAGAGAGCATCAGAACCTCTATTGCAAATCCAGAACAAACTTTGTTTAATCAACGGAGCTCCCCTCTTGAGAGTTTCCTAGATCATAGACCCTCTTCCCAAAAGACTAAAGCGAGGAACATATGTGCCATCCACCTCCCCAAGATACTTGAAGGTAAGAATCTTGGCCTAGGTTTGATGCTGGAGCGAACACCACCTCCAATACAACTTAGCAGCCAATGCTTGTCCATTCCAATCTGCTCTACGCAATCCTAAGCCACCATCCTGCTTCGGCCGACAAAAAACTTCCCACTTAATTAAGCTCCACCTTCTCGAGAGGAGATTACCCGACCAAAGAAACTGCCTACAAAGCCCCTCAAAATCCTTAATGAAACTTGAAGGAGCAGTCATCACAAAACATCTATAAATAGGAAGAGCTTGCACAACAAACTTTAAAAGAGCGACTTTGCCCGCTGTTGATAACCATCTATATGTCCAATGACAAACCAGTCCACAAAATTTATCAATCACCTCCTGCCAAAAATTCCTGGGAGGTGGGCGCACATCCAGAGGGATTCCCAAATAGGTAAAGGGGAGATTCCCCACCTGAAACCTTAAGATCCTGGCAATGCGTTGTTGAATAATCCTAGGGGTATTAAAGAAATAAATGCAAGACTTACTTTCATTAATGCATTGTCCTGAGGCAGCCAGATAGCAATCCAAAGTTTGATGAAAAGCAACTGCTTCCACCACCTTAGCAACCCCCATCAAGGCTGAGTCATCCACAAACTGAAGATGTGTTTGAGGAGCAAGGGAGTTGTTCTAGTGCCATCCATGAATATGCCCAGCTGCAACCTGGGACTTAATGAACCTTCCCAAACCTTCAGCCATCAAAATGAATAGATAAGGGGATAAAGGATCTCCCTGTCGAAGACCTCTCGAGGCTCCAAACAATGCAGAGGATTCCCCATTTATGAGAACCGAAAAGGAGGGTGTCTTTACACAACACATGACCCAGTCAATCCATTCACTGCTGAAACCAAAGGCTCCAAGAATTTTGATTAGAAAGTCCCATTTGACCCTGTCATAGGCTTTTGACATGTCCAACTTTATAAACATAGCCTTCTCCCTTGAGGAGGCCATAGAATGAATAGCCTTCGCCGCAATCACAATTCCATCAAGAATCTGTCTACCTGCCACAAAGCCCCCTTGTTCCTCCGAGATTAACTTATCCAACCAAGGATTCAAGCACTCAACAATTAGTTTTGTGATGATTTTATACACCACATTACACAAAGAAATTGGTCAAAAGAGATCTAAAGAATCGGGCCCCTCACGCTTTGGAATAAGAGCAAGAAAAGTAGCATTCATAGCTCTCAGCAATTGTTTATTCCTTAGAGACTCTTGTACAACTTCCAACAAGTCAAGCTCGATCACTTCCCAAAATTCCTGATAGAACTCGACAAGGAACCCATCAGGACCAGGAGCCTTCCCCTTTTTCAACTGAAACACCACATCCTCTAGCTCCCTTAGAGAAATCGATTGGAGAAGAGAGGCATTCATATCCATTGTCACCAAAGGAGGGATGCAAGCCAGGATAGAGTCTTCCTCCACATTGGCTAACGGGTATCTTCAGAAAAAAGATTAGAGAAGAAACAAACTGCCTCATTAGAAATTTCCACAGAGGAAGACAAAACAAATCCCTCAGAAGAACAAAGAGAAGAGATAGTATTACCCTGTCTCCTTGCCTTGACCGAGTTATGGAAGAAAGAGGTATTCTTATCCCCTTCCTGAAGCCAATTAACACGAGCCTTCTGCTTCCAAAAAAATTCCTCCCGAAGCTCCCATTCCTCAAGTACTTTGACTGCTTCATCCTCTAACCTGCTCAAAGCCACATCAAGCCCATGCTCCCTGATCTGCCTGGTGATAGAATACAAATTCTCTTGGGCAACCCTTTTCTACTGAAACACATTGCCAAACTAAAACTTATTCCAATGCTTTAGTTTATACTTTACATATTGAAGCCTCTTCATAAAAGTGTACATAGCAGTCCCAAAAGCTGGTCGACCTTCAACCCACTAATTAGACACTAAGTCAAAAAGACCCTCCTCCCTGAGCCACATAATCTGGAATTTAAAAGTCTGCTTCTTAGAACTGCTAGCCAAGCAAGCCGAGAACTTGATTGGCCAGTGATCCGATCCTCGCCAATCCAAGATTTCAGAGCTTGTTAGCCACTTTTCACTAACCCAAAAACTGGAAACCAAGAACCTATCCAATCTTTTAGAAATAGCTTCTTCCCCAAGCCTCATGTTATTCCAGGTAAACATTCCATTTAAGGGTTTGATATCCACAAGCCGAAGTTAGGCTAGGTTCTCCCTCAGAAGATCAAAGGATGCATCTAGACGAGGTACACCCCCCTTTTCTCCTCAAGAGAGACAATTGCATTAAAGTCACCTGACATGATCCAAGGTAACAAGGGATCCAAAGATCTCAAAAAATTTATATGTGACCATAAAAGACTCTTACCAGGAACATCCGATGGAGCATAAATGTTTGACAGAAAAACTCTTTCCCTTGTCTCCAAACTTACCGCAACAAGAGAGATGGAGAATCTACTAGCAAACCACCAAATAGGAGAGATTCGCCGAGGATTCCAAAAATAGGCAAGACCTCTAGAGCTCCCCAATGCCCCCACACATTAACATAAACCTCTATTCCAAATTTTAGAAGCACTCTGCATCATACTATCAACAGATAACTTCGTCTCTTGGAGAAAAACCAAATCTGGAGAATGAGCCTGAACCAAATCCCAAATAGCCTTTTTTCTAGGGATGCTATTCATACCCCTCACATTCCATGAAAGCACAATCATTGTGAAGGTTGGGAAAAGTGAGTATCCAGGGTCTTCACCGACCTAGATTCAACCAACGTCTCACCAGCCATCTTTACTTTTTCTTGATCTTTCTTCCTACCCACCTTTTGGGACTTGTCAGGAGTACTCTTTTTTAGGGACTTTTGATGTACACCCAAAAGATGAGAAGAAGCAAAAGCTTTATTCTTTGCAGTGCCTCCAGAACTTGAACCTCTAGCTGAGCTCACTCCTACATCAGTAGAGACCAAAGAAGTACCAGTTCCCACACACGGGTCACCAAGCCCCGTCTCAGGGGAAAGAAAAGAAGAATCTTTTACTTTCCCAAGAGTTGATGAAGGGTCAGAAGCTACAGACAAAAGAGCCATTGGCTCTGGAATTTTAGAAGTAATTGGGTTAGCTTCCACATGCATGTCAGGAGAGACTCCCTCCTCATGGATTAAATCATTCAGTGCCTCAAACTTGTTGAAAACCCCCTCCCCCTGGCAGTGCCGCAAAGTCCTCTTCATCCCTCGACCTTTATTTCGAGTCCTAACAGGTACAAACCCATCATTATTTGCAGTCACCCCCCGCAGAGGTTTTTTTCCCTTCTCAGATCCTAAGCTTGAAGAATCCTTCCCATTCCTTGAGTTACCCACACCAACAGCATGTGGACACCTCCTCTGAAGATGACCATACTCACGGCATAACCGACATCTAAACAGCAGGGTTTCATAATCCAAGGGTTGTGTCCACGAACTATAACCCACTGTCAGATCAATAGAATCAGGCAAAGGCTGACTCAATTCAATCTCCACACAAACCCGGGCATAGGAAAAGATCTTCTTCTCCAACGTCTACTGAGATGGACCAATCGGCTTACCCAATGCCAATGCAATAGATTGTAGAATATCACTCCTCCAACATTCAAGCTGTAGTCGAGGAAGACGAACCCACACTGGGACCTTAGTTGGCAACTCCTCCGCTGAAATGAAGCCAGCATGCCATGGTTTAATGAATAGGCTGACTTGATTGTAGAAGTATGGGCCACCTTCAAAAGCCCTATTTCTATATGAAATGCATGAGAAATCCACCAGGAAGAAATTATTTGTAGCAAGAAGGATCTCAAAATCCCCCTCTGGATTCCATGTCTTCCGAATCCAGGGTTCGAGGAAAGGTAAAGAGACCCGCATTCCCATAAACTTACAAATTAGAACATTCTTATTGAAATATTCTAGATCTTCTACAACCGCCTCCTTCTGAATAACCCCCACTGGGTGGGCTTGAGCCCTCTCCAAACAACCATTAACCTTTTGCACTTTAAAACCATTGATCCTAGACAAACCCTCATGCGAAGAAGAGGAGTTGAAAACCCCGTTCCCAGCCTCCATCATAGTATCATCTCTTTTCACCTCCTCTGAGCCACCTTGTAAATCCATGAACTCCACACAAAACAGCCTTGAACCAAACCCTACCCCTCACCAGAGCCCAAAACGTCAAACCCCTACGACCCCAGAATAAAACTGCAAGCAGGAAACCACACCACGCTGATCTCCAGACTGAAACCCCCACAACAAAAGGCAAAATGGGGAGCCCCAGACAGATACCACCACCAGAAACAAAGCCTGATGCAGCCAAAGAACTAAAAGCAGAAAAGATGCAAAGACACCCCCCCCCCCGAAAAATAGTTAACTCCCCCCACTCTAGAATGCACTGAAATGACACTGATCCAGAGGAAAGAACGTGCATGCAGTAAAGGAAACGGCCATGCAGGCCAGGCCTCATAGGCCATGAGCACCCCACAAGCCAATCGCCCATAGCATCGCCATCCTCGAGTTTTACTTGTCCAACTTTCCATAGTTGAAACAAATGAAAAAGATCCAATTCCTTAGAGCCCAATTGGACCTATAAAGAATCCCACTGTACTTATTATTGTGTCATTGGGCATAGATTTGTGGAAGAAAACACGAGATTTTTTCCAAAAAGAAAAAGATTGGAAAAATGAGAAAATAGAAATGATATCTACACATGCCAGGATAGTTGAGAAGAAGGAAACAAAGGTAAAGAGATTAAAAGTGAAAATTGAGGAACTGGCAAACAAGACAGTGCAATTGATGAGTTGTAAACCGCCTGCTAGGGTATATATCTTATTTTTGCAAGAATTTTTTTTATGTTTTTACTTCAGTCAGATAATCAGTGATCTACCTATTGTAATGAATTTAAGGGATTCATTTTTGGAAACTTTCCAAAGGTCTACACTTGAAATGCAAGACCAATTATGTGAGTTTTATTTGCACAATTTTGTTCTTTCTTATGCTATTGCATGAAACCCATTAATGTTTATGGGATATCTCTAGATCAAGGCCTTAGCTTCTTATGTTAGAAATAAACATCAAAATGGGAAGCTCCTGTAGGAATATCATGAGAGAGAGAGAGAGAGAGAAATCTCTCCCCTACAACTAAGAGAGGAGGCAACAAATCCTAATGTAGTAGTAGACTAGTGGTTAGAACTTATACATCACAAGGGAGTAAAAGCAAAGATTATGGATTGTACAAAAAAAGATTATAAGAGAATGAAGGGACTAGTAGTAGGTACCATCAAAAAAATATTTTAACTTTTCTTGAGGCAAATGGAATAAGCTCATGCCAAAACTAAAGAGGAAGGGACCCCATTCTATTTACAATTATGCAACAATGATTCATAGGTCACACAAATACATTTCAATTGCAATGAGGAATGGGGCTGCTTGGTTCCCACTCACTTTCCATCCTCTTGTTCCACATACCACATTAGATAGGGAAGAATCGAGAGGAAGAGGCGACAATAGAAAATAAAATATTGGAAAAGCTCTTAGATCAATAAGGTTACTACTTGAAGCAGAGTAAAGGTGTGAACTATGTGGTGGATTTTAAAGAAATGGCCTTGTAATACAACCTTCAACCTTAAAGTTGCTTGAGGACAAGCAATAGCTTCAATTGGGGGGGAATGATGGGCTCAATCATTGGCTAGTTTTCCTTTTACTATTTTATGCTTTAATCATTTCTTCTGCTAAGTTTCAAAGACATTACCAAGACCTTACATATCTTTTATATGCCTTTTATACACTTTTAAGCGGTTTCAAGTATGTGGAAATAGAAATATGTTATGTTGATATATGTCTATATGAATGCATGAATTTCTATAAAATTTAGTATGATTCTATGTTTAATTTATGGTTGTTAATAATGTGGATTCCTTAGGAATGAGACTAACACCTTGCAGCAAGATGGACTATCAACTTGCAACAATAGGTTTTTCATCCCACAACGCAAGGATTGTGGATGGTTGTAGAGAAGAAGTCAAATGGCCAGGGCACAACACTTTCAAAAGGAAGAGAAGGTGATCATTTATTGATCAACCATGAGTCACCCCATAATACTTTTGCTCACCAAATAAGATAACTAGGAGAAGGAGTCTACTTTCAGCAAGACTAATTTATAACAAGATTGTTCTCAAGAACACATATTTGTTAAGCAGTTAAATTATTGAGCATAGAATTCTAGTATGGATTCTCTACTCCTACTTTATAGTTATTATTTTATGTTTCAAACTAAGTCCTCTTCTTGTCTCTGAGGGAGAGTTGACGGTTGCTTTATGAGTTTGTTTTCAGTTCATGAATAATAGAACTCCTCACAAACCCTATATAGTGGGATCTTCTATTGAGGAGGAAATATAGTTGATAAGTTGATTATTTCTAGTTAGTTGTTTATTTGTTACTCAATAGTTGCAACAATAGAATATATGTTATTGAATAAGAGATCTTCAACAATTTTTTGTTGGATTGTATGTAAGAGTTTTGTGTTAGAATGCAATAAAGGAAATTAGTTTGATATCATGATTTATTGAGTAAGTGAGTGTTTGAAAACTTCTACATGGAAAAAACAACTCAAACAAGAGCCACTTGAGGTATTGCTAACCCACTTCATTTTTTATTGTTAGTTAAATAATGCATTGTTGAATTTAGTTAGTAGCTTCCAGTTATATGCATGTGTTGTAATTAATGAATGTCATTATGTAGTTTTGAATTAAATTTTGTAGCTTCATGTTGGTTTCATACTCTGGAGGAATTAGCTAAGTTAGGACACTACAATTTTAACAGTTGATAGTTATAGTCTTAAGTATTAGGTGCCCATAACATAAGATAACATTTTATATTCATTTCCCCTGTTTTATGAATTAGCAATTTACTTCATTTTCTAGCCTTTATTGTCTTTTGTATATGTGAATTTTCCTATACTCCATTGATGTAGGATGTGTCTAGGATCTTTGAATGCATATATTTTGCTAGCACTATCTAAAGTTTATGAGTCCCTAGTTGATAATTTATTGTAGCCTCTTGTGAAAGATGAGTTTTTAGTTAAGGATTCTCAGGTCCTCTAAACTATGTGTATACCTATCAGCACCAAGTTAATTATACATTAGAGAGGCTCTACAACAACTAATGGGATTTTTCCCTAAAACAAACTAAAAATGTCTTAAGTGGCACATCTATCTAGTGCCATCATCTCCCACTACATGACCTGCATCCAAGACTCACTACCCTCTAAAGAGAGATCCTCCCTAAAATATTTTGGTTCATCATCAATACACAACAAAGTAAATTTACGACAAAAATCTAGTTTGTTATACTTTTTTATCAGATTTCATTATCTCATGGATTGTCTCAAGTAGGAGTAAGGGACTATGCCTATTGTTTTACATGTTCAACCTACTCATCCTACTTAGAACTCTCATCTAAACCCTCTTCTTTATCTACATCATTTAATCCATTATCTTATTCTTCTACACGTGTATCTTATTTATTTTCAACCTTGCATTAATATGCATTATTTTCCTTCCTCCTCTTTTTTATTGGTAATGTCTAAACTCCCTAAAAATCACATCTCTAGCAAAATATCATTTTTGTGTTAACACATTATAAATCTTATAACATTTTACATTCTCACCACAACTAACAAAGATGCATTCATGTGATATTGGATTTAGTTTAGATCACTTTCCCTTAGGAACATGAGCATAAGATTCATGACCAAATACCCTTAAGTGTGAAATGGAAGGTTTATTATCTATCCACACTTCATAACGTTCTCTATTAGAAAAAGCTAAACAAGGAGATATATTAATTAAATAACACACAATACTTACAACCTTTGCTCAAAAGCATGGAGCTAGCTATGCATCACTTTCTATAAATTTTTCTCTTTCTAATAAGTTTTGGTTCATTCTCTTTGCCCTTATTCACCATAGTTTTAAACCTAACTTTTTGCTTCTCCTAGTTCTTGAATGACCACAAGAATTGGATCTCTAAATGCATTTTCCAATCCCCTTTTGACCTTCCTTTATCCTTGGACCTACCCCAAACATGTAATGGATCCTTTGAGATCTTTTCCATAAATTTGATCCTTATTTCCTTTGTGACTAAAGTTAAAAAAAAGGGTGTACAACTTTATATTTATCATTTGACCACTCAAAGCAAGGATTAGACTTTCCCATGATTCGGGAAAAAATTAAATTAACAATATACACTTATTCTCCTTGTCTATCTTAACACCAAAGAATCCTAAAAAACTCAAAATAAAATTAAATGTACTCAAATATTCTACCACATAGTCCCATTATTTCATTTTTAATGAATATAATTTTATTTTTAAATATAATTTTCCTAGCAGATCTAACCAATCCTTTTCCAAAGGAGATGGAAAATGGCCTCCTTAGAAACATTTAGCAAGAAAAAATCTAAAGGAATGACCAAATGATTCCTCCTGAGTTTTTAATCCAACTTCTTCCAAGCATTTTTAGACATAGCATCTAGTTTACTTTCACTTGAAATAGCTCTTCATTGGTATCTCTCTTCAAGGAAATCCTCCATCTTAGGCTTCCACAACTCGTAATTGATTCCATTGAATTTATCAATATTTAAACAAGAAGTAAATGCCTTGGTTTCTAATACACACATAAATATACAAGAACACAAAGTAAGATGCTCCCATTGCAACACAAAGCTCACAACATTTGATAAATGTGTCCCCCTTTAATCAAACCAAGAATCTAATACCAAATGTTGGAAAATAGAGTGAACTATTACAATAATAACACCAAGCTTAATGTACATATTTTATTTTTCATATATAAAATAATATGTAAATGAAATCAAGAGCACATAAAAATAAACAAAATATAATAAATCAATATAAGACATTGGATGGATGTGGAGAAACCCTTGCAAAAAAGAAACTCCATCAAAGTGAGGCTCAAGTATATATTAATCTTTTGAAATAATATCACATAAGCAATGCACTTATCTCTTTAATTTAATGACACCTATGTACTCATAATAATATGATATGCAACTAATATCTCATGCCTCCAATATTAAAAAACAATGAGAGAGGGAAAACCACATTTGGTTTCCTAAAATAATGGATTACCAAAACCATGGTATCATGCAAAAACCCACTTCCCATTTGAAAAGCATCTTTTGAGAATAGTAAATCATAATAAATGGCTTCATATGGACATAACCAATGTATCCATGAATAGAAAACATAACTCCAAAGGAATTTGTGACCAATAACTCTTTGATGGCTCACATCTCTAAGTATATTTCTCCATTATGGATACCACAACTCATGTGGGGCCCATCTATCATAATGAAGACTATCCATTCCCTTTTCTAGTGCCTAACATTGGGAAAAGTACCACAAGTCAGTTAATATCAATTTGTAACTACCACCATTATGCTCCACCTCATTCATGAATGCCACTAAAACTAATATTCCAAGTCAATGAGGATAATTAATTATAAAATAACAATATCTCTCAATAACATAGATTTCCAAGTAGGGATGCAACATTAGTACATTAGGATTGTTTAAATATGACATTTTCCTAAAAAAAAATTATGTAGTCCTCTTCCTTTTCACATATGGTTAGAAGTGAAATAGTCTAAGATGACACAAATTTAATTTTTGATAGAGTTTTATCTATAACTCTTCCATTAAGGAAATTGCTTAAAGTGTTGAAATGCTACATTTGATAAATACCCTCTACAAGCCACATATATATTCTTGATAGAGCATGAACACAATTTCTAGTTAGATACTTGGTCCCCATATCTATCCTATTCCTAAAATTATAATAACATTTCTGAAGTAATATGATGCATCCTCACAAACCATATAGGTGAGGTGATAAGGTAACCTCCTTAAGTGCTAAACTACTATTGACCTTATAAGAAAAATGTTGGGAATTCATTTAGATTCTCTTTGTTGCTCCCAAAATCCCTACTAGTTGCATGGAATAATGTGCAAGACCTAGTGACTTTCTTGAGTGGCCTTTTCTATAAAAACTCATACAAATTCCCATGAAATTATTGTGTCCCTAAACCAATTCAAGTTTAACACTATCTAGACATATTCAACATGGTATCATTTTTTTCTAGGCATCAATGACCTAACAACATTATGTACCCAGAGTAGTTGATTTCTAACTAAAAACTATATATTATGCTAAGGGGTAAGGTTATCTAGATAAATTTTTCTCAGTACTTAGAGGAATAAAGCTAGAAAATTTTAGTGTTATCAAATTATTTGAATACCCATCACTCCTAATCTATGTGATACTCCATTGATGCTACCAATTATTCCCAACTTAGTCCTAAAACCTACCAAACCTTTATGGTGTTAGAAATCAAGCTATAACTTGCAACAATATGAATTTATCAAAAGTGATTGCAAATCTGAAATTATGTTTACAAGATTACCATAAAATGATTAACTGATTGACAATTGCAACAATGAAAGAAAAATATGCAATACCACAAGTCACAACATAAGTGACACAAGATATATGTGGAGAAACCCTTGTAGGAAAAAAATCCACACCCAAAGACATCCAATGTTTGTATTTATTTTCAAGGAAGTACATCAATACAACAATCCTCTCTACAATTCGACAAAACTTTGTCATCTTGAAAACTTGCAAAGAAATCATCATAAACCACCATCTCAAGGCTCCAATATATAGAAGTTTGTGGGAGAGAATACCACAAATGGTATCCCAAAACAACAAGAAAAACCACCCTAGAAAAATCCACGCCCCCCTTAGTGGACAACCCATAAACATGGAATAAAATATTAAATTATCACATGGCCTTCATATGGGTGCCTAACCCACAACCAATAGGAATTGGTCAAACCCGAGTGCTCCATAACTCTCTAATGGCTCTGATGGCTACATGCAAGCTCATGCACACCTAGGCACCCAACCATGCAAGAGCATGCAAAACATGCAAGGACATGCACACTCAAGTGGTCCCAACCGAGAAATTTGGACGCCCAAGAGGAATATTCTCTTGGGATGCTTAGTAACTACCATCGTGATGGGTCCACCTCTTTGAATGTACTTGCAATTTGTCATAGGAAAATAATTAATAAATATTTTGTCCCTCATGTCCCCTAAAACACTTTCCAAAGAATGTGGTTCAATTCAGTTCAATATTAGTTATGTTCTGTTAAATTCAGTTATGGTTCACTTATCTTTAGTTGCATGTAGTTAGTTTGAGTTGACTTCAGTTGGCTTGAGTTGCATGACTTATGACTTCAGTTGCATGACATATAATGGGTGGATACATTCAGTTAAGTGGGGATGATCAATCATGCATAATGTTTGCATGAATTGGTGGAGAGATATGTTTCAGTTAACTAAGATTGACTTGGACCCACCTTGGGCACCCAAGTTGGCATCTTTGAGTTAACACCTTTTGCATGAGAAGATATTTGCAAGGCTCAATTAGGGCCCATTCTTGGGTGCCAACTTTGAGGTGATGCTTGCAAGATATTTTCTTGACCAACTATCAGTTAAGTGTTTAGTTTGGGGTGCCTAAATTGAGGAGACTTTGGTTTTGACTTCATGTTACAGTGTGGAATTCTACTTGCACAATCTATGCGTAGATTTTTGAGAGGAGCTTTGTGCTCTTGTATTTGATAACTCTTATGAGTTTACATGACCATTAATTGTCTATTTATTGCAGCAATTGCATCTGAGCTGATTGCAGGTTAGCAAGTTGAGCTTGTGCATGTGTGAGGGTTTGAAGCATGGCATGGGATGTGTGGATTCATGCTTGGTCACATGGAATGCATGGATAGCTTGTGCTGCAGAAAGTGTATGAGAGTTTTGTGCAGGTTGTGAAGAAGGATTGTTGAAGGCAAGGAAGCACATCAATCAAGGATTGATATAGTATTATTGTAATCTTGTTCTAAGGCTAAATAATACAAGCACTATTGATTAGGGTGGAGTTTTTTCCTTAAATGGTTTCTCCACGTATATGATATGTCACTTTTATCTTCTTATCTCATTCTTCTACAATCTTCTATCTCTTTCTACAATTGGTAAAATTGATCTCAACAGATTAATCATACACAAAGAATTGTAACAAAGAACACTTAATTAAATCTACAGTCGCATAGGTTTACAAGTTTTAAGCTATAATTACCTCCATTTTAAACATTTGGTATCAGATCTAACAATTGGGTAGAGATTGAGACACCTTTCTCTTAAAAGTTTGAAGGTTGTTTGGTTGTAGTGGGAGCTTGTACTATTGTGTTATTACAGATTTGTAAAAGAAGTGTGTTTTATCTTCTTGGTTTTGAGATTATGGTTTTCTTGACCTTTTGGGAGTTGTGTCATTAACAATAGATTCTTTGATTGTGTTGAGGCCATGGATGATCTTCATTTAGGAGATGGTTATCACAATGTCATGGATAGCTTGGTTACATGTTTCAATGGGAGTTTTTGACAGTGATGGTTTGATGTTTGTCTTGTTGCCATGTATAGCTTGGTGTCATAGTTCAGTGGGAGCTTTGGTAGGATATGGTTATCTTCATGTAATTGGAAGATTTATTAACACATTGTTTCATGGAGGACTCTTAGAGTCTTTGGTAAAGGTATTATTGTTCTTCCTCTGGAGAGGATGTAGTTCTTTTTGGTTTTGAGTAAAAATCATTTGCTTGGAGCTTCATGATTATGCATGTTGCATTTAAAGTTGGCATGGATTGATTGGTGAGTGCTCATGGATACTAGAGAGACTTGGGTTAGGGTAGATATTTCTTATGTTAAGAGATATGTGTTGGAATAGTTACTTGTTATAAAAAAAATTCAACAGTAAAGACTAAGGAGCCTACACTTGGAAATGGATGTGAGTCCATCATAGACCTAATGAAAAGGTTGTCTTTATTGAAAGCCTATATTGCTTGGTATTGTATGCATAGGACAATCTTGTATCCCACTCTTGGTCTACTTGGCAGGTAAATGATTTAAGAGGTGTTGCTCGCCTGATTATTACATGCATTATTTATATGTATCTTGTCTTCTCTTATGCATTATTCTTAAAATTTGAGTTTTGGGGGATTGTTGAGAAGTAGATACATGATTTTATGTATTTCCATTGTTCTCCTTGCAATATTGAACTTGAGTTAGTTTTGAGGATTTGGGTAGGAGAGGTATGACAAATAGTTAGTGGCTTTGGGCATATTCCCTTTTGTTGTGGGAATGTTTGGCTAAGTTTGATCTACTTTTGTGAGAGGTTTACATCTAAGTTCTGCCATGTTTCATTATAAGTTGAATGGTTAGATGTTGATATCCTTTTAGTTTGGGAGTTTTGAAGGAGATCTTAATTTACATAGTTTGGCACATGTTAGTGTGGCATAAGAACATGGTTTGATTTGTAGGTTCTCTCTTTGTGGGAATATTGTCTTCTTCTTGAAGGTTCTTGTGTTATGAGAGATGTATTTTGCATATCATTGTATGCTTCTTTGACACTATGATAGAGGAGTTAGCCATATCCTCTATGTGAAGTGCTATGGGAGGACTTGTTAATGTTGTGATCTTGTTTTCAGATTTGACACTACTTGTGCAGTGGGAGTTCCATAAGGTATATGTGTTTTGTATGAGAGGGGCACCTCTCTTGGACTGGTTACACTTTACTACTGTGAGTTACTTCAGAGGTTTTTTTATCACATGTATATGTGTGTTATTACCTTGAATTTTTATTTTGTAGGATGGTGGATATACAAGGACTTGTTTGCAGATTTGGGTTGTTATGTTGATAGCATGAAGTTCTACCTATGATAGTTTGGTTACAGAGACTTGGGAAAGGTATTGATTGAGAAAGTTGACACTTTGATCAATGTTGCAGATAAGTTCTCTTGGTGCAGGAAGGCCATTGGCCTTAAGTCCTATACTTTATCTATAATAATGATTCCTTGTTTAGAATAATTGCAATGTATAATGTCAAGTGGGAGAATGTTGGGAATGGGATGCCATTTAATTACAATCCTAAACATATTTCATGTATCTCCTAAGTCCTTGGAAAGTGTTCCCCAACACTAGGATTAGAAAGAGATTAAATTCAAATGAAATAAACATGTAAATTGACATTTGTAATTATTCCTAATGATAGGAACATGTGGGGATGCCCAAGAAGAGCTCCTACAAAATAGGAGCACATGGGGCACCCACATGGAAGGTGGAACCCACCTTGCTTAAGTTAATTGTTTGGAGGATTGATAACACTTCAGTAATGCATGTTTAGATCCTACAAGTTAGGGATTGATATTTACATGAGTGGAGTTTAGTTTAGTTTAGTTTAGTTTAGTTATGGTTCACTTATCTTCAGTTGCATGTAGTTAGTTTGAGTTGAATGCTAGTTGACTTTAGTTGCATGACTAATGGCTTCAGTTGCATAACATATAACAGGTGGATACATTCAGTTAAGCGGGGATGATCAATCATGCACAATGTTTGCATGAATTGGTGGAGAGATATGTTTCAGTTAACTAAGATTGATTTGGACCCACCTTGGGCGCCCAAGTTGGCATCTTTGAGTTAACATCTTTTGCATGAGAAGATATTTACAAGGCTCAATTAAGTGGGCCCATTCTTGGATGCCAACTTTGAGGTGATGCTTGCAAGATATTTTCTTGACCAACAATCAGTTAAGTGTTCAGTTTGGGGCATCTAAATTGAAAAGACTTTGGTTTTGACTTCATGTTATAGTGTGGAACTCTACTTGCACAATCTAGGCATAGATTTTTGAGAGGAGCTTTGTGCTCTTGTATTTGATAACTCTTTGTGAGTTTACATGATCATTAATTGTCTATTTATTGCAGCAATTGCATTAGAGTTTATTGCAAGTTAGCAGGTTGAGCTTGTGCATGTGTGAGGGTTTGAAGCATGGCATGAAATGTGTGGATTCATGATTGGTCACATGGAATGCATGGATAGATTGTGTTGCAGAAAGTGTATGAGAGTTTTGTGTAGGATGTGAAGAAGGATTGTTGAAGGAAAGAAGCATATCAATCAAGGATTGATACAGTATTATTGTTATCTTGTTCTAAGGTTAAATAATACAAGCACTATTGGTTCTGGTGGAGTTTTTTCTCGAAAGGGTTTCTCCACATATATGTTGTGTCACTTCTATCTTCTTGTCTCATTCTTCTACAATTTTCTATCTCTTTCTACAATTTATAAAATTGATCTAAACATATTAATCATACACAAAGAATTGTAACAAAGAAATCTTAATTAAATCTACAGTCACATAGGTTTACAAGTTTTAAGCTATAATTACCTCCATTTTCAAAAATTACATTGGCAGAGTTACAAAAAGTGGAGGCATTAAGCCTAAACAAAGTCCCTATCCAAGATCATTTAGCATTCACCAAACTCCCTCTTACCAACCTACAAATAGACTTGTCAAATGTCACATGCATTCCAAAATCATTCAACTTGGATAGTAAAAGTAAATCTTGCAAGTCCTGGAATATGTAAAACATGATCAAGATTTTTAACCCTTCCATCATTGAAATATAACTTTACCTTTCCCTTAATAACAATATTCTTCATGTTGTTATCACCAAGGAAAAAATCTCCACCATCATAAGATGAATATGAAGTAAAGCATTCCATGTGAGGAGTCATATGGTAGGAGCAACTTGAATCAATAAGCCAAGCATCATCACTAATAGTGTTAGCAGAAATAAACAAAGCATCAAAATCACCATCTTCTAAGGACTTTTCTATGGAAGCATCCAAACTCTTTTGCTTGTTTCTACATTCATTCTTCACATGTCCTCCCTTACCACAATTCCAACACTTTACTTTGCTCTTCCCAAGGGTTTTAGAACATCCTTTAGACTTGTCTCTCTTATTGTCCCCTTTAGGCCCTCCTTTTTCTTTGGACCTTCCTTGCACATGCAAGGCATCTTGGGAGCCTACATTCATGGACTTTCTCCTCATCTCTTCCGAAAGAAGTATTAAAATGAGACTATCCATCTTCAATTTTGCACCACCACCACTTATGGTAACAATCAGATTTCCCAAGATTTGAGTAAAGAATAAAGCATCAAAATACATTTATCGTCCTCTTCTATGTTAACATCTACTGATGCAAGCTAAATTATAATCATATTAAAAGCATTTAAATGTTCTATAATAAAATCACCATCCTTCATTTTCAAAGAATACAAACATCTTTTGAGATACAAATTATTATTTAAACTTTTGGTTTGGTAAATATCACCTATCCTCTTCCACATATTATTTGCGATAGATTCTTCTAAAAAATTAAAGAGGACGAAATCTACATGACAACCTAATGGTTCCTCATGCCTTCTTGTCCATTTTCTTCCAATCTTCATCAAACGTTGATTTTGGTTTCTTTTCATTCAAATTCGCCAACCACTGATCTCTCTCTTAAAGGAGATCCTCCATCTTCAACTTCCACATCTCGTAGTTAGTTCCATTGAATTTCTCAATATCCAAACAGGAGGTAGAAGCCATGGTTTACAATATTCTTCACAAATATGCAAAACTCACAATGCACAAGCTCCCACTGCAACCAAAAAAATTCAAAACTCAAAAGAAAGGCATCCCTCTCTTAACAAAACCGTTAGCTCTAATACCAAATGTTGGAAATCAACGTATAACTTGCAACAATATGAACTTATCAAAAGTTATTGCAAATCTAATTACCATAAAATGATTAAGTGATTGAAAATTGCAACAATGAAAGAAAAAACTACAATACCACAAGTCATCAACACAAGTGACACAAGATATACACGGAGAAACCCTTGCGGGAAAAAAATTCACACCCAAAGAGATCCAATGTTTGTATTAATCTTCAAGTTATTGCATCAATGAAAAAATCCTCTCTACAATCTAGCAATACTTCGTCATCCTGACAACCTACAAAGAACTCATCATAAACCACCATCTCAAGACTCCGATATATAGAATTTTATGGGAGAGAATACCACAAATGGTATCCCAAAACAACAAGACAAATCACGTAGAAAAACCCATGCCCCCTTGGTGGAGAACCCATAAATATGGAATAAAATATGAAATTATCACATGGCCTTCACATGGGCACCTAACCCACAACTAATAGGAATTGGTCAAACCTAAGTGCTCCATAACTCTCCAACAACTCCGATAGCTACATGCAAGCTCATGTACCACCGTGCACACTTGGGCACCCAACCATGCAAGAGCATACAAAACATGCAAATAACATACAAGGACATGCACACTCAAGTGGTCCCAATCGAGAAAGTTGGATGCCCAAGAGGAATAATCTCTTGGGATCTCTTAGGATGCTTAGTAACCACCACTGTGATGGGTCCACCTCTTTGAATGCAATTACAATTTTTCATAGGAAAATAATTAATAAATATTTTGTCCCTCATAACCCCTAGAACACTTTCCAAAGAACGTGGAGACACATAAATCAACTTAGGATAGCAATTTTAATGTCACCTATCCTAACATATGGGATATGATCTAGCCACAACATGAATCCCATATTTGAGTAGGAAATTATACTAATTTGAATATGTAGACTAAATCCTTGTTCTTGCTTTCTTCCTAGTCAATAATGAGAAAACCCCAAATCTCTCTAAATATTGTACAATAATCATTGAGTTTGTGTACAAGAGTGATTGGTGTTATAGCCATGACAATGTTGTTATAAGGATATATGGATATTCAAGTAGAGTATATAGGATTCCCATGCATATTAACAATAGGGTATTTACCATATAATACATGCATAAAGTGGATATTGTGAATAGCAATGGCCTTACAAACTTTATCATCTATTGCAACCTCATAATGAAATGGTTGTGATAAAAAAAAAAAAGGTTGCTAACATTCTCAATAGAAAATGAAGGGAACTACAACTATATTTAATTTAGGACTAATTGAGTTATAATATTACTAGAGCATTCACTTTATAGATGAAGAAAATAAACAACAATAAGCTCAATAAATTCACCTGTGAGTCTCACCCACAAATGGAGGAAAAGAAAATCCTAAAGGAGGAGGAGATAAACAAATACATAGATGCTTAATTGATTGTGGCTTCTATCACTATAGTATAAAATTATGAAACCTTTCATAAGACTTTGGCCAAATATTATCCAAAGCTAAGAAATCAAGAGAATTCACCATAGATGACATGTGGGAGGACTACTTATACAAGGAACATGTCTAATCCTATCTTCATCCTTCACCTCATAAGACCTTGAAGTGGGAATTGAGACAAATATAATTTTATCCAGTGACAAAGAGGAGGTAGAATCAAAATGACTGGAAATGGGTCAAATGTAACTTGCATCATATAAAGCAACAAATAGGGTGTCTACTTAACTACTTATAGAACTTGGGAGTAGTGTAGCCCTATTACAAATACTAACCTAATCTAGGTGATGATAATGAAAAGATTTAGGTATTGTTGGAAAAGGATCCATAGTGTGGCCTATGGAACAATAAAAAATAAGGGAACTACAACTTCTAAAGTCACTATAAAATATGCTCAAACTAACCAAGCAAGAAGAATCACCTATAATTACAAATGGGTAGACTAGTGTAACATCCTAATCCTCTAAAGTGACATAAATAGCGAGGTAAAGATTACTCTAAATGTCTATGGGTAGAGACAATGACCTAAAGGAAGATAAAATAAATAATTTGAAAAGGGTGATAATGTACCAAAGAGGAAAGCTGAGAGGAAAAAGATTAAGGAGGAATAACCAAAGGGTGACATGCAACAAGTACAAATGTAAATGGAACCTCTATATGTATTTGTCATCCCTCTCCTTAATGTAAAATTCAACCCCTTCTTGCTTCCCCATAAATGCACATTCCCTCTTTCCCATTCCTATTTCTATTCTCATTCCTTCTTCCTTGTACATGCAAATCCCCCCTCCCCCTCCCCATATTTTTAGAAGTTCCCATCTCTTGAGCTTTGTAAGCTCCCCTACAATAACCATAAATGCAACCACCACACTAGTTCAAATACCCCCCATAATACTTTTGTCCTTAATATCCCCCTCCAATTGAGCAATATCAACCCACTATACCTCAATCCCAAGTAGTTGGAGGATATCATTTACCCACATTCCAAGTGTCTTTCCCACCACCTTCGTATGACTTGGATCAATAACAAACTTCATCCCCTTCCAAGTGTGTGTAATTACCAAACCCCCAAGTTATTAATCCCTCTTTGTCACATAATAAATGGTTCCATCACTTCCTATTTTATTCGCAACACCCACCTAATTTACCTATGGTGTGACTATTTGAAGAGGCTCTATCCTATATAAGCAATAAATGAACTAAATATAGGTAGTTATATAACATAAAGATGAAGATGAAGAAAATGTAGGCTAAGTACTTGCACAACAATGCCAACAATTTGTTCATGGTAGAGCTTCCCAAAGGTTCGAGTATATGGAATTTTCTTAGGATCTATTTTTTTAATCTGAGCCCAGACATGTCTTGGAGGCTTGGGCGGGGTGACTAAATTATCTTTTGGAGGGATATGTTATTAGAGGATAAAGCTCTCAGTGATATCCTGATTTATGCTCCTCTCATGACCACTTTGAGTTGGTGGTTGGCGATAGGGTCCAATACTATGTTAGTGGTGCTCCCCCCCAGAGCATGGAAGAAGCCATTTGCCCTTGTGATTGATTTGAGGCTTGCTTGGGAAGAGGTACAATGGAAACTTGCAAAATGGCCATTGGTGAGTGATGTCAAGGAGGATAAGTGTGTTTGGTGTGGTCATGGAAGTGGAAAAGTGACTATTAAACATTCCTTTATGTGCTATTGTTTAAAGGGGAATTTCAACAGGAACCATAGGATTTGAAACAAGTATGGTATCCCAAAGATGAATGTGTTTCTATGAATTTCATGGAAGAGATAGGCCTTGACATGGGATAGAATTCAAGTGAGGGGGAAGTTTGGTCCTTCGAACTACATGATGTGCAAAAAGCAAGAGGAAACCAACAATAATTTGTTCTTACACTATGAGGTGGCTTAGCATATTTGGTGCAAGTTTTGGTCAAAATGGGGTCTTGATTGGGTCATTCATAAGGACATTGTTGCTCTTCTTGAGTCCTAGAATTTCAAGATTGTGAGCACTGGCCTATAATTGATTTGGGATATTACACCTACTGTGATTATATGGAATCTTTGGTTGGAAAGGAATAGGCGTGTGTTTAAAGAAGTGGAGCGTTCTATGGATTGGCTTTGGGACAAAGTGGTAGATATTATTGGTGAGATTAGGGAAGCTCACAAGTGGGACAATTGGATGCTTAGGAAAAAATAAGGTTGATTGGGCCAATTCCTGGCCCACATTAGGTGGCTTGCTATGTCCCAGGTCAAGGATTTAGAAGGCGGAAAGAAACACAAGTGGGGGAAGTTGGATGTAGGGTGGTAAAGTTTAATTTTGACGAGGTTGCCAAGGGGAACCCAGGTAAAGTAGGGGGTAGGGTATTCAAAGAACACATAGGTAGACCACTATTAATATTTGTTGTGGACTTTAGGTTTGAATCAAACAACTTGGCTACAGCTAAAGCCATGCTCTAGGGTTTGATGATTTCTAGGGAAAAAAGGGTGGAAAAAATTATGGATTGAGGGCAACCCTAATCTTGTGATTGGGGCTTTGCAAGGAAAAAATATCCATATTTGGTGACTCAAGGTGGTCATAGAAGTGACCAAAAGCATAATTAGCGAGAAGGATGAGGTTAGGTTCACACATATTAGTAGGTATGGCAACATAGTGGCGGATTGGATAGCTAATACTGGTGCTTCCTTGCACACAAACAATAGTGTTATGTCCAAATAATGGTGTGAAGTTATTCCCATTGCTATGAATTCGATGGTGTTGAGCAATAGAAATGCGTAGTCTCTCCTATCACATTTCTTGTATTCAACTTTGGTGTAATGCTTCCATTTTATTTCTTCTGTCTTGGATTTGTTGGGTGCCTTTTCTATGGGTGGAGATTTTGCTTCAGGGGGCGATCTGGTTGATTGTTTATTTCTATGTAGTTTTGGTTGCCTTGGCACTGTGTATGTACTCCATTCTTTTGGGTTCCTGATCCCTCAATCAATTTTCTATTATAAAAAAAATGAAGATGAAGAAAAATATTGCACCTATAAAAAAAATGGTGAGGATGGCCTATGACCCTTTTCATGATTTTATACATTTTGCACATTTCAATCCCTTGGTCGATAAACCTTAAGGACAAATGCTAAGTAGTGATTCCCAAATAGATGAAATGATATCACAATCAAGGATACAAGAGTAGAGGATAGAGTAGAATTCATGCAATAAGGTACAAAGGAAATCAAATCATCATCAATATCCATGGAGAAGAAACTCAAGAAAAAGTGTTGAAATGGATGTAATGAAGCAAATAATAAAGGCCATAGAAATCAAAATTATGGTGATCAAAGGCCAATTCCATTTGTTGTGGAACAAAAGGCTATTGAAACTAAGGATATAGGAAAAAAATCAGTGTTCCACAGGGCTTCGGGGATGGGGACGGGGGATGGCAGGGGACATAGGGATGGGGGGTCTAATTTTGGGGGCGGGAGGGGGCAACAGGGTGTTGAAATACATATAGTACTTGAAAAAGTAGTTATAAAAAGATGTATAAGTATAAGAATTATACACCTTGGAGACAACTAGGAGTCCCCTAGACATCTTGAGGACACCCCAACATCCTCAAAGTCTTAGTGGCATCTTGGAGACAACGACACTGGTGGTGGGATGGTGGTGTTAGTGGTGGGCTGGTGGGGGGACATTCCCCTAAGGTCCCCAAGTCTCAGAGACATCCCTGTTTAGGAAACACGAGGTTTTTTGGGGGGACGCACCCCTGTGGAACACTAAAAAAAATCTTTAGGATATCTAGGCCAAATCAAAATGGGTGAATAGGGAGTCAACTACAACAAAGAGCCCAATTGTCATATAAAATTATACCACTAATGTATTGATCAAACAGTTGGAATTAAAGACACAATTAAGTTACGAGTAGACCAATAAGGTTGTAAAGGACATGGAGGTGGTCTATCTAAATAAAATGATAAATATTTAGAACTATCAACTCCCCAAGTTTCAAAATAGGTGGACACCTAGGCCCATACCATTATAGGACTTAGTGAAAAGGGAGAGGACATTGAAATGAAATTAGAAGCATTGAAAGAGGAAGTTAGGATGTTGATAGCGAATATCAAATAATTGAAGTTATCCCTTGATCTCATTTAGACCCTTTAGAAGGATTAGCAAAAATAAATTGAAGATGATACAACATCATTTACATCGACCCTTTACTTTGTGGAGTTTGCTAGGACCCTACATGAAATGTTCAAAAAGGAGGTTGAAACTATCAAGGAAAATCTCTCTCATGATCAATGATGTAAAAATCAATGTTCAAAGACTATAAATCCAACACAATGAAGAAAATTATAACATTAATTATAAGTAGATAGGTTATTACACAAAAAATAAATGACATCCTTGATAAGGACAAGTTAAATCATGGACGCAAAGTTCAAATTCATGTCATGGTGTAGACATTTTAGGGTGTTTGAACCCTCATAAATGATTGGTTTAGTATGGTTTGCTCTCACCACTTGATACAATTGAGAAGAAATTCCCATAGGAAAAAAATTAGGAGCTAATTGAGAAGAGATGTAGGATGAGTTTTATTTGGATAAGTTGTCCCCAACTTCTTCCATTAAGGAGATGCTAGCAACAATCAAACCATTGACTGAAATGGGGTGCTTGTGCAATTGGTTGTGACAAATTTAGGACATTTTCATATGAGAACATGATTAAGTTAGAGAACCAATACAAATATCTTTTAGAAGATCAACCTACTTCAAAGTTAGAGAGAGAAATTTTTTGCTTCTCTCGAAAATTTATAAAAAGGTAGGTGTCTTACATCTCCACAATTTTAAATTTTTTATATTTTGAAGTCTTGTGCCCAATGAATACACTTTTCTAGGTTCACATTATTTCTCCCTTGCAAGTTTCCAAAACTATATAGAATTATTCATTATAGGTGGTAGTATCCTTCTACCTTCAATAAATCATGTTTATGGTAGCTTGTGACTTCAATGGATCAAGTTCACCTTTTAAAATATTGAGTTTTATGATGCTTTGAAAAATGCATGAAACTTTTGAAAACTCAATGATTCCATGCTATCAAATGGCGTTACAATGGATATAATCTAATAGTGTAAAGGGGTTTCTAGTGTATTCAATAGAACTTTTCTTACCCATTCTTGCCACTAGTACAAAACATCAAGTAGGCCCTCTCTAGTTTGTGCTATTGAATATATGATTATTTTGTTTGGAAATAGGGTTTTAATCAATGCCATGTGGTAGGCTCTTGGGGTTTTAGAGAAGGAATGAGAAATTTCTCTTTGGGATAGTAAATATTGTATAATTTTCTAGCATAAGCTTTAACCGATGATCTATGGGAGGTGTACTCATTCTTCAACACTTCCTTTCCACAATGTACCTCTTGATAGTCTAATTTTCATGCTTTTGGATCCTTCATAACATATTTAAACAATTCCAATACATAGAATACATTGGGTAGGGTATTAAAACTTGTGAGATTTAAAAGTCTCCTTGCAAGTACTCCCAACATTTAATTATAATATCCCTTCTCCTCTACAATAAATAATATAAAATGTTTTCATATAGCTAAAGAGAACTAATGTAGTACTTCAGACAAAATTCATTGATCTAGATCTACCTCCTACTCTTTTCAGAAGATCTCAACCACCACTGGAGGCATTGAATTTGTTCAATTTGCATGACTAACATTCTTGGTCTTGCTAGTTCATAATTGAAATATGGGTTAGATGTTTTGACATAATTATGGGTCAATGTGTCTCTTTACAGTTTAGACTTTGTTTAACATAACTAAGCTTTTGATCTCGATGTATGAACTATATCCCATTTCTTTTGTAATTATATAAGGGAGCCCATATGCATGTGTCCAAAATAGTATATGGTATTATTGCATGTGGTTATTCTCAATTCTTAGAATCATTGGTAGAACAAGTTGTTACTTCGGATGTTTTGATCCCTATTGATGTGTATGAGTTGTTTGATGCACAAATGTTGCATTTCTAATATTCATTATTGAGTATTATAGTGTGTGTTGTAAAGCTTTGCTCTAATTTCAATAAGATATCTATTCTACATGAGCCTTTCTTTTGTGTTTTCTTTTGCATCTTTTTCCTTTTTAGCCCACACACAAATTAAGCTCAAGTAGTTCATAAATAAGGATTTGGCCTTACAATCTTAAAAATTGACTTATAGATTGATCCCATGTTTGTGAGGCTTATGTGACACATTTGTCTTGAACTGACATGCCAAAGCCACATCATTCCTTTTAATTTTCAAGTTAGATTTGTATAGAAGGCATAGTTGATCATATTATAAAAGGTTGTATAGATAACAAACTACTCATGTTTAACTAAGGTCATATATAGAGATAGAGCCACATGCAACTAATGTTTAACTAAGGTTAGAGCCACATTAGTTCCTTTCATTTCAAGTTGGCTTTGTATAGAAGACACACATGAATATATTATAAAGGATATATAGTTAACAAACCACTTCTGTTGAACTAAGGCCAAAGCCACATTATTCTTTTTTATTTTTAAATTAGATTTGTATAGAAAGACATAAACAAACATGTTACAAAATGTTGCATAGTTAACAAACCACATTGCATGATGTGATGTAATCTAGGAATAGGTTGTGAGACATAATCTTGTCCTTATTAATAAGAACACAACTCCATTGCATCTACTTAATCTTTATTTTGTTTCATTCTCAAATTTGGATCTCCTCTCACAAATACTATTGGATTCCAATGATTATTTTTTTGATTGAATTACCTACTTTATGCATTACATATTATTACATCACACAAGGTTCCCAAACAAAAATGTTAAGACTATTATGAACCCAATATTATTATTATTATTTAAATTAATGAATGTGTTACATTGTTCCATGCATTTTATATGGATTGAAATACAACACAAAAACTTATTTTTAAATGTATTGCAATGAAACGAATTTATCAATAATACTTATTATTAGTTCTATTGTTAAACATTTTATAATAGTAGGCACTAGCCCCTACTTGAACCTTGTTGCATAAATGACACACTAATTGAAGTGGGCCCAAAACATAAAAGGAAAAGGCATTGGTATGCAATTTTCACTATTAGAATTTTTTTATAGTATAGGTATAAAAAATTGGCACTTTATGGATATGAGTAGGGCAACAACCATCACGATGCACCATACATTGATGCTCCATACATCCAAATTCCTCATGTTTGTTAGACCTACCAAAAGTTGTCAAATGTTCCTTTATCTCCATAATAGACACAATAGTGGCTTTCTAACCATCGTGATACAGAATGCATTTATGACCCATACATCCAAAGTCCTTGTGTTTGTCAAACTTGAAGAAAGTTGTCAGACGTGCTTTGATCTTCATAACTGACATGTCTGTTGTGAGATCACTAGCAAATTAAATACTCAAGAACCTATGCCACTCTCTATTTCATTGATAAAGAGTTATCCTCAACTTTTTCTTTCTTTCATGAAAATAACTTTTCCAGAGGGAACTTTACTCAAGATCAAAATTCCATTGTGCTACAAATATCAAGCTTTGTATTGCATTCTTCTCTGCATGTTAAATTCTATGGGTTTCACTCTTTCGAGTTGCATCATGATGATGCATGGTGCATCATAATATATAACATATAATATTAATACATGTTATATATTATATATTATAATTAGGATGATAATAAATAAGTATATGATACATTTTTTATATTGGATGTCAATGTTGGAGTCATGATCAACTCATCCCCATAACTCATGGTGTTTAATCAATGCGATGTAGGTGGTAATCCTTCATAATATTTTGTAGTAATATCTCATGCTAAGCTCTACATATCCTTAAACTCCACTTTTGGACAATGTTCTTGATCTTCTCTATCAATGCTTTCTTCTTTGTGCTTGTTGTGTCTCCCTAGATCACTCCTACAAGGTCACAAGTGCATCTTCCCCTCTTTCATTCCACCTTTTGCACTTTGATTATCGTTTATTGAATTACTACCCTGCATATTTTCTCTTTGCTATACTTGTATTTATATATTTATATTATATATTACATATTATATTAAATGTTCTATATTATGTATACTACATATTTCTATTATATGTATTTATATCATATATTAGTATATAGAATAATTATAGCTCGAAAGAGTGAAACCTGTAGAGTTTAGCATGCAAAGAAGAATGCAATACAAAGCTTGACATTTTGTAGCACAATAAAATTTTGATCTCGAGAAAAGTTCCTTATGGGAAAGATATTTTCACGTAAGAACTTAGAAAAAATTGAGGACAAGTAGGTTCCCAAGTATTTAGTTTGCTAACGATTTCACAAAGGCTAGGATTGTTACAAAGATCAAAGCACAATTGGCAACTTTCTAATAAACATGGGGACTTTAGATGTATGGGCCATCAATGCATTGTGCATCGTGATGGTTGGATAGTCACTACCTATGTGTAGTGGAGTAGCTACACTTAATAAATATTAAGGAGACGAATAAAAAGGATTCAAATATATTTGATCACAATCAAATTAAAAAGAAAAGCTTATGTTCCTCATGAGATTCTTCTACCATAAACATGTACTTTTTATATTGAGATAATTGCTATGGTTTACCTTTTAGGATATTCGAAACATATGGAGGCAAATATATGACCTAGGATTGTCAGAAAATAAGTTTTGAATGAGATTAAGAAGACTTGGATTAAAAAAAAACATCAAATAGATGAACAAATGGAACATCAACTTGCATGCATGCTCAAATAATAATAAAAAAATTGTCATAAAAAAAATTCCACAAGTCTACATTAGAAAACGAGTCAAGAAAAAAGAACAAATATTATCTTGATGAGTTAACTCCACATATGATCATTCACCAAATGACTTATATAGGGAAAAATATCACTTAGAGAGTTAAGACGTCCATAGTCCAATTGATGACTCACATCATCTTTACTCTGAAACAAGGAAATAGAATAAATGTGCATGATTGCTTTTGGTTTCCACTGTGTATGATTTTGATAAAAAAATATACATAACTAAAACAAAACACAATCATACACAATACTTCATAAATTGTGAAAAACTTACACCAACTAAAAATAGATGAAATCAAAAGAAAAATAAAATCCATTACCTATACTTACATTAGAATCAATTACGTAAAAACTTTAATAATACTTTCTTTAAAAAATCTACTTAAAAAGTTACCATAAAAAAAAAAATCAACAATTTAAAAAAAAAAAACACAGCAACGACAGTTGGAATTTCTTTTTCCAAAAATCTTCTCTTCTATTAAGTTGAAGTTGAGGAGTGAAAAAGGCCATCAAATGCTCGGCTTCCGTTAGTTGGGGTGGGTGAGCAATCTGCATGTCAAATATAATAAATAGTGGGTGAGCAATCTGCATGTCAAATATAATAATAATCGAGGGAAAAATAAAAATAAAAAAGTAAAAGTACCTTGACGGTACGGAATGAGGCCAGGCATCCGCGGCTTAGACCACGGTCCAGTGTTTTTCATCGTTATCAGTACTTTAAAAACAATGAAATGATATAAATATAACGAAATATTCGTAATGATAAATCGCATTGGAAATACCCACAAACGCGTGGAGAGGCCTTTAGTGACTTGTGAAGGAACTGCAGCAGCAGCTGGTGTTAGGGATCTCTCATCGCCCAGATTCCAATCTCACCAATGCGTCAATTGCAGTAGCAACTGCAGGTAATTCCTTCTTTATCAATTCTTCTTATCATTTTCAAGGTCCGAGCACGTAGATCTGAGGAATTCATCATAAATTTGGGCTTTCCGTGGTAATGTGAAGACATTGGTGAGCAAAATTTTCCAGATCGGCCGCTAATGCAAATGCATTTTCTTCTTCAGGGCAATTCTTCGTTTTCCGTCATCTAAAGGAGTGTCCAGGAAGTAATTTCCAGTGTATCGGACAAAGATGACGATACCAGGGCAACTTACTGCCGGCCAGGTGCATATCATTCCCATTCTGTCTCGGACTGTTATTATCTTTTCCGTTTGTTACGGTGTTGTGCATTGTTGTTATGGTCTGAGATTTACGTTTGCCATCCTTTTTATTTCACTTAATGTAATGGGGAGTATGAACCGTTTACTCTTCTCGAAGTCTTCTTCTCCGTTTTCTTGGCTTATGAGGGAACATTTTCAATTAGAAGCTTAAAGAATTGCTTCATACAGCCCCCTTTAGACGCTCATTGTTGTCTGTGACATAACTATTGTGTTGAATCACTCTTACAATTATTGTTTTCTATGCTGCTTATCGTAGCTTCATACCTTGATGCCCCCAACAACACTAAAAAGCAAGTGAAAAATAGACCAAATAAACCAGGCAATGCAATCTTTGATGTTGTATGCATTGCATAGGCAGGATCACATTATATAGGCAACATCAGTTATCAAAGGATACTTCTCTCAATGCAGCTTCTCGTTAGTAAAATTAGATAACCCAGATTAATTTATTCCCAAAAACTAATTGTTCAATGTACTGTAAGTTTGTAACTAGCCTCTCTCTCTCCTGGGGACGATATCATGATCTACTTCAGATCATCTTCAGATCCTGGACTTTGTATTCTGCTTTTTCGTAATGCAAGTCTCCTTGGAAGAAATATAGCAAGAATGGGTGTCTCTCTTACAAATTGGATCATGCAAAGAAGGCCAGTGGCTATTTTACAGAAAAGGGACCACCTAACACAATGGATGGTTATATTTTTAGAATTCCTCATTCTTTGAGCTGTCTGCTTTTCATATCATGAAAGATTGAGATCAAACATTTTGATACATGGGTGGTGCATTGTAACGAGGAAAATGTAAACGGCTTAGATCTCATTTGTGATGATCATTTAAAAGTTAACACCAAGGGATATGTAATATAAATATTGTTCTCCTCTTTTCCTACCCACTTTTAAGGGGAATTTCCCCCAATTTCTTCTATGGTAATTTTTGTTTTGTCTTCAAAATTCCGTTCATCTAGTTTAAGATTGCTGAATTCTACAGTTGTGCTGTCACCAGAATTTGATAGTGTCCTTACTGCTTTAAACGGATTGAAATGTAAATTCCTGTTCTTGGCCTGGAAAATGTGTTTTCTGAGAGATCATTCTATTTATAGAATCACATGCTTAGAAGTTGGGGAATGATTCTGGTGATGTTTAATCATACAGATCCACCAGGAGAGTATTGGGTTGGGTTTTTCCTTGATTATTTGAATGAGCTCATTGTATACTTATGCTTCTAGGAGGAGATCAACTGATTTTGATATGGGCTTGAGTTAAGACTCTTAGGATCCTCAAGGACATTGTTATTGCAAGAATGTCCAAAACCTGTATGGGATAAACACAATCTGCCCCTTGTTCTGGTGATTTGTAATTATCTAGATCCACTAGGAGAAGTATTGGGTTGGGTTTTGGCTTGATCATTTGAGTGAGCTGCATGTATACTTATGCTTCTAGGAGGAGATCAATTGATTTTGATATGGGCTCAAGTTAAGACTTGAACTGGTATGTTTGGATGTATTTGCAACATTTTGTGTCTATAGGTTGAACAGTAATCATTCTAATATGGCCTATCCGAGTGCTTGGATTAGAAGTGTCACATAGGAATCATATCATAAGCTATATTACAAATGAAAGGTTCTTTTGCTAAAAGTGGTACTGTAATTGTAGACTATGTCAATTATTATTCTTGTCCATTAGTCTAGAGTTAGACCTAACCAAGATGATAAGGATATGTATGGCATGTTTTAGAACTAGAGGGATGTCACTATGTCTTGGGAGATTAACTATAAAATATTGTTGTTCTTGACAATACAATAGAAGAATGGTTCTTTTTCAATAATTTCATATGATTAAGGCTATAGAATTCTATCGTATTTGTGAGGAATAGCTACATTTATAAGGTGCTTGGCTATTGATTATTCTTTAAAATTTGTGCTTTTACTCTTGTTATGGCTCTTGGCAGGTCTTCACTATAGAGAGAATCGGTAGCTATACATTTCCTATTGCTGGGGGACAACCTAAGATAGGATATGCAGCAAAAATTGTGAATTTAGTCTAAGAAAGGAAAAATGGCATCTTCAATTATTGTTTATTACATCATTATCATATTTTCCATGAATCCCCTGAGATTTGACTGTAGATTCTCAAAGTATTTCTCACCCAGCTAGCCTAGCATTTACTGTCAGTATTAAATATGGTGAAATACTTGCTAGGCTGACTGGTGCCATGCAGCACTGTAAGTAACAGCTATAAATATCTTTAAATGAACTTAACAAAAAGACATCAGTCAAACAAACCTCACAAAATACATCAGTCATTGAGTTTTTCTATACCTTGTCTGCTGACTTGAGGGAGAGGAAGAGGGGATTTGGAGGTAGAACATATGGCTGGTGTTGATGCTGAGATCAGACTGTTGACTGGGACATCATTGAGCTATTTTAACACTTGACAGAATTTCTGGTGTGTTTACCAAGTATCTTGTTGGCAAATGGTCAGCGCTCCCCTCAGGGTTTGTGACATGGACTAACCACCTCCCATGGATCTGTTAACTTTGGCAGTTGTATCGGGCATTAACAGGTCGATCTTTTGGTGCAATGGCAATTGTGGGGCCAACAATTGGTATTGGAGCCCAAGGTGCCGGGTTTGAATCCCCTTGGCTTGCGTTGAGGGGGAGATTGTTGGCAAATGGTCAGTGCTCCCCTCGGGATTCGTGACATGGACTAACTACCTCTCGTGGATCCGTTAACTCTGGCAGTTGTATCGGGCATTAGTAGGTCGATCTTTTGGTGCAACGACAATTGTGGGGCCAACATATCTGATGTAAGAAGATGTCTTTTTGTTCTTCTGTAGTGTTCTTTTCTGATTGGAAGCCCCTTTTGATATCTGGAGAGTGTTTTT
>VDFB02270651.1:46632531-46672845 GCA_007258455.2 Sequoia sempervirens
ACCATATTTTGATAATGTAAAAACTGAAAGAATGATTATTATATATTAATGAATGAATGTGAATAATGTTAATTAATAGATATTATATATTAATGAATGAATGTTATATATTATTAATGGATGAATGAATGATTAATGTTATATGATTGGGTATGGGGAATTGAGAGTGATGTGAGGGGGGGGAGGAGGGGCCAAATGAGCTTCCACCATCACGTGGTTGGCCTTGTTAAGTAGAGAATATTAAACTATACTAAAAAAAAAGAGAAGCTCAATAAGGTAATGCACTTTTCAATATAAGAAATGCATCGTTTGAACCATGAAACCAATATGCAGTCTATATGTATGATCACTCATCAGTCTCCGCAATGGTACATTTCCACGAATATATATATATATATTTTAAATTTTGATTCTTCGTCGCAATTTCGACGATAACCACCGACGAATCAACAGAAAGGCTTGACGAAGTTGCTATAGCTGCGATGACGATTTCGTCGTAACTCCCTACCCATTTCGTCGCCCTTCCGAAGATATTTCGGCGTTCCTACTATGCTACTCCCTGCCCATTTCATTGCACTTTTGACAAACTTTTGGTGTTCTTCCGATGCTACTCCTTGTTAATTTCGTCACAAAGTCGATGAACTTTTCGCGTTGTTTCGACACTACTACTTGCCCATTTCGTCGCACTTTCGATGAACTTTTGGTGTTCTTCCGACGCTACTCCTTGCTAATTTCATCGCAAAGTCGACGAACTTTTGGTGTTGTTTCGACGCTACTACTTGCCTATTTCGTCGCACATTCGACGAACTTTTGGTGTTCTTTCGACGCTACTGCTTTACTATTTCGTCGCTATTTCGACAAACGTCCTGTGTTGTTTCCACGCTACTACTTGCCCATTTCGTCAAACTGATGATGAACTTTTGGTGTAATTCGTCGGTGGATAAACAAATTTTTCATTGATATTTTGACAAAATCTTGAGGTATTTCACGATGCCGTCAACCGACGATTCTTCGTTGTTATTTCGACGTTTAATTTATCGTCGGCCTTGCGACGAAAAAATAGCAACGAAAAGATTTTCGCCATTTTGTTGCTCTTTCGACAGAGATTTGTCGAACGACCGACGAACGCCCGTCGGAAAATGGTGTCAAATCCAGTAGTGATAGTTACCAATCCTTAATCCTTCTTGTGATGAAGGTGGCTTCTATTGTGCCACTGTGATATTATCACCAACTATAAATTTTGAATCGGAAGATATCTCATCATCCATCTAAAAAAATGGTTTATCAAAAGGTACCTTTGTATCCATCTCAACAAGTGGGTTATCAAAGGATTGAAATTATTTGCATTCTCTTATTTAGGCTAACTTCCTATTGAACCAACTTTGTTCTTGTGAATTTTTTGTTTTTCTAGAAAATGCTCTAAATCAAAATATTATTGAAGTCTTTCAAACTCATCAATTACTTTCTTGATTTTCTTATGGACCTTGCTTCATTCTCTTGCTCCCTTAAATATTCCACAACATCAATCCGATCCTCTGCCTTCTAAAGTGTCATTTGAGAATTTTATAATAAGATCTTGGTTGATTTAAGCTCAAAGGCAATCTTATTAACCTTTGCCTTAATTTTCATAGATGTAGTTAAAGCCTCACCTACAAATTTGATGGCCACATCTTTGTCTTTAATTGTATGAAAATATGTAGATTTCATTATTTCTATTGTATTCTTGACTATTTGTAAATTTGCAATAGTGACAATTTGTTCTCTTTTCATATTTTATATTAATTCTTCAAGAAACTTTTTTATGTTATCCAACTCTATTAGGACTTGCACTTCATTATCTTTTGTTACTAGCAATTGTTCCTTCCAATCACCTTCATGAAATCCAAAATCATGCATCGATACTAGACTGCTATTAGAATCAATGCAAATATCATTGTTCTGTTCTAAGACATACCCTTCAATAGATTCATTATGAAAGTCACTTTGAAAGGTGTCTTGCAACTCCCACTCATTTTCTGAATGAACTTCACAAAGTTTATCTAAGTATTTATTATTAGTCGTTAGTCTAAAATTTTCAGCAAGCTTAATCTTGTCATTAGAAACTCCTAAATCATTTGTCTCATGTGTACACATTTCAACAAAGTCATGTTGGAGCTCCACCACACATGATTCTTGAGTTAAGACATTTTATTCTTCATAGGAGTGTTTTGAGTGTTATTCCTTAAATTCAAGTTCTTTAAAAACTTTAGAAAATTTTGATGGAAATTTTTATTCTTCCTCATGCTCCATTGTCACAATTTCTTCCCTATTCTCTTGAAATAGATATTTGGTAGATTTAAAAAAATTATCTTCTTATTTAGCTTGTGGCATAAAAGTACACATCAACTTCTTTTCTAGATTTTCATTGAATTTTTCCTCTCCATTGCTCCAACATTTGTGGCTTGGTGCCCATGATTCTTTGCATGTGAAACAAATATTCTCTCTTATGAGTTTATTTCTGCTCAAATTAGGAGTGTCTTTAACTTGTGGATCACTAGACGTTAATCCTTCAATTATCAAATATGACTTCAATTTTTCTTCACACCATTTAATAATGTTTTTAGCCCACATGTGTTGTCAGCAAAACTTCTTACTTATCCTTCTTCACATTGGCCAACAAGACTAATAAGAATGGCTAAGTAATATCATCACTCTCATTCAAAATCATAGAGATAATGGTCTACGTTGTTGTTATAACATTTTCTACATGATACTTTCTAGAAATACCAAATAAATAGTAAAAAAAGGAGAATTAGACCATCACATTCAAGGTCAAGCATCACCACACAAGATCTAACCTTTGCAACAAGTTCTAAATTTGTAACCCTCTTAGTAAAAGAATGAATTTTGATATCATCCAAACCTTGGAAATTTTCCATAATCAATTGAAATATCTCCCTTGAAATGTTATCATTGTAAGGAACTTCAAGGGTTATTATTTTGGTAATTTCACTAATACAAGTGAGAAATTCAAGCCCCACATATTTGTCTTGGTGTCTAAAAATCTTTAGCTTTATTGATGAATTCATCGAAGGAGTCATAGAAAATTACATCTTAGAAGATGATTAACCTACCATAGATAAGTGTTTCTCCACTTCCTCCAAAATGTTGAGTAATTCATCCTTTAAATGAGGAAAATGTTCAATTTTATTGCCTACTCTATGGAGTTTCTTTCCAAAATATTCCTCGCTTATAATCGTCATTATATATAGGATGATAGATTCAAGTCTTTGATAATCCTTTGAATGATAAGTCACCATTGAAATGCAAACCATGCAAATGAAGAGTGGCAAAAAAGTGTTAGCTTCCTAATAGGCAACCAAGACCACCAACTCTAATACCACTATAATAACCCCTACAAAGCATTAGCTTAAATCCTAAGATATTTTTTTTTGCAATCAACTCAATTATACTCTTTATGATCACCTAATTCCTAGAATGGGCATTGTGAGAGCATACAAAGTAAACGCAAGGCTAGAGGAAAGTTAATTGAAAAGTGTTGATGACTAGATGACTAACTTACAATTTAAAACAATCATAGAAGTGCACTAGCCAGATTGGATGATAGTAATGTAAATAAAGTTGCATCAACATGTAGTGTAGAAAATTATATGCCTTTACAATTTCACACTATGTTTAGGTCCCTTAATTTATTGGACTTAATTAAGCTTCTAATTTATCAAATTATGCATTTCAAAGCCTTATTCTTACCATTTTCCAAAAGGGTAACCAACATTAAATAAATAAATTTAATAATTAAATTGCCTAAGTGGATCATGTGTGTCTTGGAAGTATATGCCAGGAGCGAATGGGCCCCCTTTATGAGCTAGGACCTAAATTAAAATATGTTTTTGGCAGAATTTTAATGATCAAAATTCAAATTGTAGTGTTGGCTTTTGGAATCTAACTTTTAGGAATTTGGATAAACACCTATAAATACCTAGTCTTTTTATCATTTGAAATCTAACACACACCTTCTAGTAATCAAGAGCAAATACTATTGTCAATGTTAGTGTAAATAAAGTCTTGTACCTAGTTAATTCATTACTTGGGGACTTAGGGGACTTATTTACATGTTAAGTTTACTTAGATCCTAGGAATCTTTCTAGAAGGTGTTAATTGTCATTAGTTGTTATCTTATCTTTTGACTTGTAACACATGGGACTTGGGTAGTTGTGATAAGTTGTCTCATGTCATATGATTAAGACATTTTTGATAATCTTATGACATCTTGTATATCACCTTGCTATATAACCAAGGGGTCTTTCATACAATGTACACATCAATTGAATCATATTTGCATAATTGATAAGAACACAGTTTATTCTTGTCATATTGATCTTCTCTCTTTGTGCTTTCCATTTGGCCTCTAGACCTTGGTAGGTTATCTCCATAGCCGATTCTAACAAATTTTATTAAAAAAAAATCATTGACTATTGTATTTCAGAAAATATTTTAATTTAAAAATTAAAAAGAAAAAATAAAAAAAGGTTTCAGAAAAATTGCAGTACAAAGTACCCATGGATTGTAGTACGCAGAGTATTATTGTACCCAAACCGGGCCCACTTTCCTCAGGCGGACTACTCAGTAAATACCAGCGTAACATTTAAAAACCAATGAATAAAAATAAATCTAGCAACCTCTCATTAAACCGACAGCAAAAAAAGACAAATAGAATATTCACAACATCCAAGAAGATTTTGTCATTGTCAAACTAGTGCAAAGAATATATTTTTTGATGACTAGGAGGACATCAATTTTAATCATAGAAAATGTTGATGTCATCATTGCATCAGCGATGATGTCAGCGTAATTTGGAATTTTTTCCCCCCTCTGTTGGAGCTTTTGAATTTGCAGTTCAACTTTGAAGCTTCATAACTCAATCATTTTGACTCCTTTTTTTGAGCAATTTTTTTTATTTGGGCTCATTTTTTGCACTCTTCGCAGTGGTAAAATCAGATTTTGGTTTTGGTTTCTAGTTTTTCTAGAAATTGTAGATTCTCACATGTTACAATATGTTATTTAGGACTACTAAATGCATCTATGATCAAGATTTAAGTGATTTTGGGTGAACAAGGTGAAAGTTTCAACTAACACAGGATCAACATACAGTTTTTTGGCTTTATACAATGTAAATGGGTATGAGTAATTTGGTCCGCACTCCTCTGATATTTGGAATCAAACTCTACAATTTTGGGAGATGACTTATAGATGTATTTATGTTATATATTCCATATGACACATGTTTATTTTATTAGATGGATCATTGGTGTGTGATCAGTTGGTTTATTTTGTGACTAGGTCTAATTCCTGGTTGACCTAATACTTGATATATGTGTTGTGAAGATTAATATGTATCACAAATGTTAAAGGGATCTATTTTAATTCGTGCTGACTAGAATTAATTGTTGCATGGTTGGTTTGGATGTGAAGAAGTTTTTGTTTCAAGTATGAAGCTGAAAAAGTGATTTTGAATTAAATAGGGCTAAATCTAATTAGGTTGACCTAATTGATGTATGCAGATGTAATAGGGTATATATGTAGAACATTTTTGAATTGTTGAGAGAGATAACATGCAATAACAATGTAATGTGGTGTGTGTGAGATCTGATATTATGCGAACTTGCAAATTTGTATGTGTGAGATCAATATAAGGGCATGTAATTGTTGTGAATGTTGAGCGACTGCTAAGCAGAGTAGTATTTTGTATTCAGAGCTTCAAAGGAACTAAATTCAACACAAGGAAGGTGCACTTTGTATTAGTTCACATTTTGGCTGTGAAGCCATTTCTATTTTATATCTATTTTTGGATGTGAGTCTTATATGGACAGTGTGTCCTGGTAGTAAGCCCCTATAATATCTTATAACCTAATATAATATATTGTGAGCTAATCCTCACTGTGGTTTTTCCCTTTTTGGGTTTTCCATGTAAAAATCCTTGTGCTCATGTGTTATGTGGTCTGGTGATCTCTTTCATGTTTACATTCATTACTACAGTTAGATATGCTTTGATTATTGGATGGATTATGATTAAATGGTTCAATAGAATACAAATTCACCCCCATATTTTGGGTGTTCAACAAAACAATCGAAAAAAATCAATAAAAAATCACTACACATGAAAATATAATATGTATTTTTGTTTTTCTTTCATGGATTTTTATTCAATATTATATTATTGTTAATATATTTTAATTATTATATTAATTAGTCTTGGCGTCTAATTTTTATTTATTCATCCACTTAAAAAATATAACTTAACTAATTGAAAAATGATAAAAGTGATAGTATCATGAACTGTGGAAACCTAATAATATTAATTTTAATTACTCTCAATGAAAGATATTATACTATTACTTGTAACTTGAATAGATACTTAATATACAAAATTATTATATATTTCAAATGAACAACAAAGAATAACACAATCATTTATTGTATTACAAATGAGTTACAATGTTACATCCCTTTTTAAAAATGATTAGGGCATCCAAGCTCTTGTATAAATGACAAATGCCACTTTTATATCTGAGGCAATTGATAGAAAGCAGCAAGCTGATAGTGGTATTATGGAATGAAAATCATATTCTCAAACCATGGGGCTTTCCAAACATGCTCGAGACATGAAAGTTGTGAATATAGAAAATATACCTATCTTGGATACCAACTAGAGTTATGCAGAAGATGTTGAAGGGATAGTAAATTCTCTACCACCCTCTTCAGGCAACTCTAAGCCACCAAGAAGGATAAAAATGACATTGAAAGTCCACAATCCCTCTTTGAGGGCCTTTGTCAAAATAGAGTATGAGAAATTGATGGGTTTCCATGCATAAAAGATTAAAATACTTCTATGGATGCACCCCTAGTGAAAGTACTTATCTCCATCAAAGCTCCTCATCCTTGTGCAAAAATGGACACAATAGCCAGGTGAACCAAATCAACTTCTTTCTAATTTGACCCATTTTGAAGGCTCTTCTTTCCTCAAAAAAATCTAACTAGAGGCAAGAGAATTTAGAGTACCCCCAATAATACCATGACATCATCCTTATTAACCTCAAAAAAACTTATTAAAATTCAAAACACTGCACTCAAAACCATTTTATGGACTTAAGAATGATTCCATTTGAACTTAACATCCCTCTTTATAGTAAAATTTGAAGTTAATCTAACATTCGATAATTAATTACATTTGATAGAAAATGCATTGAAATATTAGAAAAGATTGAATTTAATGTTATTTACTCATGTGAGATATACTTTCTTTTTTGAGGCATAGTCAACTCATGGGAGAGTCACTGCAAATGTTATTTGATTGACATCTAGCTTCATGTAGAGTATCTCAAGCATTTAAAATATATGAAATATATTGAAAATGTTATTTGGATTGAAATCTAGCTTTGTGCATAGTACATCATGTAGTTTTTAACATCAACTCTCAATAAATTTCTCTTACTTCTAATTAAAAGAGGATATTGTTGTTTTTAAAGATCTTTGATGGATTATAGGCACATTAAATTAAGAACATCAAGTTGGCCTTGAGAGAATTCTATATACATGAAAGACATCAATATTGAGCCCTTCAACATTTAATTCATTATAAGCCAATACATTTAATTCACTATTGTTGATATGTGATCATCCAATGATGTATAGATGCTTAACATACTTGTAACTTGAATAGACAACACAAAATAATTATATGTGATGTGAAGGGGATATGCAACACAATATAAATATGGCACGTAATGCCACATGTTAAAATAGCACATGGTTGCAACTTTATAAAGCTAAGAGGTTTATAAAATTATGATGGCTTGAGAGAATGTGATGCAATGAAATCTTGATAGGTGGTTGACAACTAAAATGTGGTAGGGACCATTCTATCAGGCACAAAAAATGTTTTAATAACACATGTAAATAAAACATCAAATGCCAATCTTTGTACATCTAATATCTCTAAGGAGATTCCAAAGGTTTTAGTTCACAAGTCTAGTGTTCTAGACATTTCTTTCAACAATTCAACTGTATCCATCCATCAAACATTCATCGAATAGTAAAATATTTTTATACATTAATTTTAATTTTTTGAGGATATATATATTGATCGGTAAGCTACAACTATATCTGCTATTATATTTATTTGAAAAGAAGAATTACATTGTTGTTATTTACATATCAAAATTCACGCCTTGACTGTCTATTTTCTCTATACTTTCTCCTATCATTCTATACTATTTACTACTACTATAGGATTTAAAAAATCTTGAACATTATTATTAAATTATTTCCTATTTATTGATTCATGTTTTCCTTCTCCTAGATTTCTCTTATGAAGTCATTAATCCAATCCATGCCATATATGGGTTCACCATATCCTTGGATTCACCAAGATCTAGAAGCACCACCACAAACCTTGAAGATATATCCATATTTTCTTTATAATGGTTCCAAGAAGTCGTGATCAAGCACCCATTTTACTGCCCATGGTGGACCTTTAGGACCATATTAATTTTATGATCTGTGATTCAGCACAGAAAGGCCATTTTCCTTTGTGTGCTCACCATCATTATCAAAGTATCAATGGCAGAGAGCTTAGACCCAAAAATTGTGTTTGCCACTATTGATTACTTAAGTTTTATAGTCGTTTGCTGACCCTTTCGCACGTGCTAGGGGAATTCTGTAGCCTCAATATGATACTATCTACTGATTGCCAACTCAAATATTTATGCAATTATCTACTTCATATTATGCTTTGCTTATGGGAGGGGAGGGATTTCTTGGTGAATTTCCTTCATTGCTTTGTATGGGAGAATGCATTCCGACCAATCGCCCTCATGGTGCAAATATATTACTAGCATACAAAATAAAGTATATAACATAAATAAATAATCAAAAAATAAAGTATATAATAATTTATTTCATTTTTTGACTTTAAAAATACAACATAAATAATCAAAAAAATAAAGTATATAATAATTTATTTAAAATAAAATTTAAGTTTATATTAACTTTTTAAAAATATAACATAATTATAATAACTAATTTAAAATAATTGAAGTTTATATTACTTAAATTATTTAACAATAGTAAATTTGACTAAATAATTAATTTAACTTTAACCAATTTAAGTTCAATAAGTTAAAACAATAAATTTAATATAAAAGTTTATGAATTACAAAAGGCTCTTTCATGGTCAGAATTTGATGCCTTGTATTGTAGTTTGAACTACTAATTTCTATTACATTCATGGCAATCTATTTACTATTATATTTCCTTGTAATATTTTCTATTTGCATCAATTCAACATAATTTTTTTATAAAAGACCCTTTGATGACCAAAAAATCAAAATAACACTTTTACAAAGGACCTAAGATGGAAAAATGGAAGCTTTATTGTACTCATCAAAAATAAAATGGCTCTATAGAAGCTATTAATACAAACACTTTTAAAAGAAAAACCAAGCTAGAGGCTCATTTGTATTTATCAAACTAGGTTGGGAAACATCAGTGTCTAGAACAAGCTGAGGATATGGGGTCAATAGAGGTGGGTGGTGACTTATCAAGAAAAGAAAAGCCTAAAGTATCTCTTTAGTGCGCTCTACAAACTTGTCGCCAAACTCCCCTCTATGAGCTTGAAGGGAGTTGTGTATAGTAATGTTTTATGAATTGTGAAGTCCATTTTTTAATCGTAAACATGAATTGCAAGTGGAGAATTTTGAAAATCTATGATCTTGAACATGTTGCCAATAGAATCATTGTGTTCCTTAAGAAAATCATATTCATGAAGGGCTTTAGAAGAGAAATCCTCAAAGATGTAGGGATCCCAAATATAGTGGAACAATAGTTGTTGGACTATTCGTACATCTTCTATTAGGTCCAATTTATTGGAAAAGAATGTTGAGGTAATTTGAGAGGGAAAGATTACTCGTGGGTGATCAACCTAATGCCACATACAATGCCTCCTCCACTTTAATGCAATCTATTTAGAAGATGAACCCCAACATTTTTGGATCAATTATACTATCAATTGGGGTCTCCAATTTTCAACTGACAAGAATCATTTCTTATTCAAAGGAGTAGCCATTGTGATCTCCTCTAGCTAAAACACTAACACCTACAGAGAACCAAATAAAATCAGCGAATGTAATAAAATCTTACTAAAACTAGAGTTTAATGACATTTACTCTTGTGAAGTATGATTCCTTCTTTTTGGAGGCATCATCAACATATGGGAGAGTCATTACAAATGTTATTTGGATTGAGCTTTGGCTTTATGAAGAGTACTTCAAAGCATTGAAAAGACACGATAATTAAATGACTTTATGTACCTTAATCATTATCAATATTGACTCACAATAATTTCGCTCACTTTGATCAAAACTTATAATTTTTTTAACTTAATCATTATCATTTAGAATTTGATATTTTTGCCACCCACATTATGATTTTTCAAAAACTTACCAACACATTTACCAAATAATTAATTTTAAACTTTTTAATATTTATATAATTCACCACTAAAATTATTATTTTTGTTTGAGTACAATTTTAATTCAACAACACAATTATTTTATTGGTTTGCATACAAGTTCAATTCGCCAACCAAATCATTTTATTAGTTTGCATACAAGTTTAATTTTCCAATAAAATTATCTTTTTGGTTCACATACAGGTTTAATTTGTTAATAACATTATTTTAATTATTTTGAAATACAAGTATAATCCGCCAATGTTTTCTACAAATTTCTAGTGATTAAAAAAGATTCACCAATTAAGTTAATATTTTTTTGCACCAATAGAATTAATTCTTTTTTGAAAATAATGCAAGTTTTCCAGGTTTTTATATCTTTTCATAGAGGGTTTCTTAAAGATATCCCTAGAAGGTATCCATTAGTGCCAAGGAGATCCTAAATGTTTTTGGAATATCTAAGGAAAAATGCAAGAATAATGAGGAGCATGATATATCCAAGTCCAAGGGGAGATATGAATTTCCTGGAAAGTCTAAAGTTATTTGTTGGAATTGTGAGAAGCTTGGACACTTCCATAAGGAGTGCAAAGAAGAAAAGAAGAAAAAAAAATGATTTTGATTTTGAGTTCAAGAAAAAAGATGGTGAGACATTCATTACAACTTTGGAAACTTGTGTAGGTAATGATGCATGGTTGATTGACTTAGTTGCATCTTTCTATATGACCTCTAATAGAGATCGATTTTCTGAATATGAAGAATTTGATGAAGATAAAGTGTAATTGGGCGATGTTTCTTATTTAAATATTTTTGGCTGTGGTAAAGTTATAAATGGGCTTCCTGAAGGTAGAATAAAAAAGAGTAATGGTGTGTTGCATATCTCTGGATTAGCACGATTTTTTTTATCCATGAGCAAACTAATAAATGTGGGTGTGCAAGTAGTCTTTTTTGATGCACTATGCAAGATGGTTGGAGGTTCAATGGTGATTGCTAGGGGTGTTAGATATGACATGTTATATAAGCTTGATGTATGTATTATTGAGTGCAATAGTATTTCTATGAAAATAAAGTATGTGGCTACTTCGTTGGAAGAGGTGAGGGTTTCATCTTTAGTAGATGGTCATGGCTTCTAGGTACCAAAATATGCTCTTTCTTCTAAATCAAAGTTAATTATAGAGAAATCTATGTCATTACACTAGAGACTTGGCCATATTGGAGAAAAGGCTCTAAGGACCTTGAAAAATAAAAAACCTTGTTGAAGGTTTGTTTGATTCTAATCTTGATTTTGATTTTTGTGAGTTATATTTATGGAAAACAAAACCACATTTAGTTTTACTTGATTTCTCATAAATCTTGTGGCGTATTAGATCTTATTCATTTTGATGTGTTTGGTCTTGTAGATGTTCCTTCAATTGGAAAATCCACATATTATGTTTCATTTATTGATGATTATAGTAGGTTATGGGTATATTTTCTAAAGAGTAAATATAATTTTTTTAGGTGATTTAAATAATTCAATGCAATGGTTGAGTTGAGACTTGAAGGAAAATAGAATGTTTGAGGACTAATAATGGTAGTGAATTTTTTCTAATGATTTTGATAGATTCCATAAAGATTGTGGTATTTATAGACAAAATACAACTCTATATTCTCCACAATAGAATGGAGTTGTAGAAATAATGAACAAGACACTAATGGAGAAGACTAGGAGTATGTTAAGTAGTGTTGGTCTAGAACAAATGTTTTAGGCTAAAGTTGTTGCTTCTGCTTGTTACCTAATTAATAGGTCTCCTACATCAACTCTTGTTAATAAGACACTGCAAGAGAGGGGGCCAACCACGTCCAAGGGCCTAGGTCACAGAGAGCTAAGAGCGGAAGGTTGCACTAACTTACCTCAGCTTAAAGGGGTGTTAGGAGATGAGGGACGAGAATGATGAGGACTATGAGGTCCTTCAACCACTTTGCAAACCCGAGATTCAAGATGGGGCTAGGCGAGTCAATTTTTGGGTTCAACACTGTGCCTTAGGTAGCTCTTTGTCTGAGGATGAAAGCGTGGTTTCGGGACAACAACGCGACACACTAGCGTCTCTCAAGTGCGCTGGCATCCGTACGACCAGAGAGCTAAAAAGATAGGGTGAACTGCTAGAAAACAGACTAATGGCCTAGCTAATGGTTTTTAAGAGAACAAAACAACACTATGAAATAAGAAATATATAAATGGATGTGATAAAGTAAGTATATTAAAGCTAGGGTGACAAGAATGATCTCACAAAAGAGCTTGTTCGCTAGCTAGCTCCAAATGAATGCCCACCTACACACAAGAAAGAGGAAAATTATTGGGTGGTTGTATAAGGGTCTGCCTCAGTCAGACCCCTATTTTGGTGTTTCCATCTCCACAGACAACCAAGATAGCGATAATGGAGAAAAAATATGATAAAGGAGAGTGAAAGAAATGAACCCAATAACACTACAAAATAGTATTATGCTACTCAACCAAATCATAGAGGAGAGGAGTAGAAAGCTTACCACCTCCATCAAGATCTCACTAGCTAATAGAGGAGAAAATGAGAGGACTCAAGCCCCTGCTGCAATGGTGTTGTTTCACACTTGCTCTGCGAAGTTGATAGAGTGTTGTTGTTGCTATGGAGTGCCAAAGTGTTGCTTGAGAGTGATGGATGCTAAGAGAATGCTTGAGAAAGTGTGTATGGAGTTGGATTGAAGGCTTAGAGGATTGTGTAGAAGATGAAATGCATGAAGAGGGTGTGAATTTGAAGGAGATAATGAAGAAAATGACCATATTTGGTTCAGTTAGTCAAAGAGGGCATTACAAATTGACCTCCAATGGGAAGTGTAATGCCTTTGCAGGCTTCAAACGCAGGAATCTACCAGGGACATAAGTGTACCGTGTCGACGTTTGTGCGCCGTGTGGGAGTCCCCCATAGTTATTCCCCTATTGACACACAAAATGAACACCAAGTGGAATGAAGGCAATAGGCTTATGTGAAATTTAGCCTTCAAATTTGGTTTTCTAAAGTGAGGAAGGGTAAAAGGGGAATTTGCATAAGGGGTGCAAATTCACTCCTATACATTTTTCCCCCAATTTAGCGAGCACGAATACTAATGAGTGCTTTGGTAAAGTAAATCAGAGAACTAGTAAGGTTAGAAATGTATACCTGAACTGTCGAGGAAGCAGACCGTGATTTGGAGAACTCGAGAGTGCGGGACAAGCAAAGGACTTCATATCCTCGCAAAACTATGAAGTTGAAGAATGAAAGTGTCTTATAGGCCCGTAGACCTGCAAGGAGGCAACCCACAAGATCTCTCACATAAAGGAAGCCCCAAGAAGTAAGCGCCTCACATGCCCATAGACTTGTAGGGAAGGTGTCCTTCGAGATCTCTTGCATGAAGGAAACCCAAGAAAGTTCCTTATAGAACCGAAAACCTGTAAGGAGGCATCCCCCAAGATATCTCACATGGAAGAAGTTGGGAAAGCACCCTATAGATCCACATACTTGCAGGGAAGGTTTCCTTCAAGAACTCTTACATGAAGGAAACCTAAAGAAAGTGCCCTACAGACCTGCAGGGGAGCCATCCTCGAGATCTCTCGTATGGAGGAAGCTTAGAAGAAGTGCCCTTCAGGCCCGCAAACCTACAAGGAGGTATCCCCCAAGATCTCTCACATGGAGGAAACCCAGGAAAGCGGACTCCACAAAGTCAAAAAGTGGCTTCACAGGTGCACCTGTAAAGTGACATGTTTACCCGCAGATAGAACATGTCAAAAAGCGACATGCAAGCAAGTAGGCGGACAATTGCACAGACTGTCAATAAGTTGGAAGACTTTCAAAGGGGTCCCTCGGGAACCTGGTGTGAACAAGGGGTCTACTCAAGGGATGCATTGTTCGAAAGTATGAAAGAGATGTCTTTTGCTCAAATCGATTCATCACTAAGGAATCCTTTTGAAAGATGTTCATTTCATCAAGGAATTCAAAAGGAAGAATATGCCCCCATGTGAGGGGAAGATCAAATTTGTTCCCACTTCGGAGGAAGGTTCTCCAAGCTCTTTATTTACAAACCCATGATGAAGGAAACATGTTCCATTAGGGTTTCAATTCGAGAATGTGATTCTTGAAAGGAAGTTTGCGAAGATTCTTGAGAAAAGATTCATTGGTGACGAATGCATTTTCTGAAAATCAAAATGTTATAGAAGTGGCATTGTCACACATGAGAGGGACAACTCAAACAAGGAAGAGAGAAAGATAAGAAAAGAGTGAAAAGGAAATAAACACAAAGGGCACAAGGGTAGCCTTCGGGATTAGAACTGCTCATAAATATATATAAGTATAATAATAGTATATAAAATGAATTGTCATCAACCCTCTACTATATCATACCAGGTGAAGAATGCATGAGAAGACAAAGTAAAAATAAAAAATTGGGTCAACATGGAAGGGAAGCCTAAATTCCCCCAACACTTTGCATCGTCCCTAATTTATAGAAAATCAAGTCACAAACATGGAAGAATGATGATACAAATAGAAGAAGGTTTATGACACAAAAACCACACTTGTATCCAAGCACCAACAGGGGTGACGAGGGTCATCCAGACACACATAACACAATCATGGGGGAACACATCACAACACACACACAAACACATCTAATCTAAAGATAAAGAAGGGGCCTCCCCCTAACACTAATGGACCAAGAGGTCATCCACTTCCCATTCTAGATCATCATAGGAGGAAGGAGGATGAGCTTGCAGTGGTGGGATGTTAAGAGGAGGAGCGTCTAACCCTCCCGCAACAAGGGCTAAGGAAGAGGGCTCTACAAGGTCCTCTCCACCGAGCTCTAGTGGAGCTAAGGTCAACGATTTCATGAAGATCATTGACAAGGCCGAAACCTTGTCCAAAGAGTTAAACTTGCACTTTACAGGAGTGCCATGTTTTACCTCAATAGACGAAGAAGGTTGCGCCTAAGATTCATCGCTAGGATCATTGAGTAATTTGGGAGTGGTGACGAACTTAGGGGAAGTTGGGACTGGTTCCTTCACTAGGATAGAACAAGTTAGTGTGGGACCACCTTTTGGAGAAGATGGGATCCTCTTGCATCCTTCGTTGCTAAAAGGACCACTCTCCACCTTCTGCTCTGTCAGAGGATGTGAATTCCTCAAAGATGAGGCAAGAGGTACGGATGAAGAGGAGGAGGAGAAAACCATAGTAGACACCACTGAGGTGTTTGTCATATCTACCAATTTTGGGAAAGGTTGGACATTCAGAAGGGACATCAATAGAGGTGGATCCACCAAAGGGGCGATGAACACCTGCACCTTTTTAGAGTAAGGTGCATTCACACTCACAGTAGAAGTCGGAAGTGATACAGAGTTGGTTTGAATAGAAGCAAAGGGGAGGAGAGAGGAGGATGCAATAGGAGGCACTGATATAGGGGCGGTCTTCTCCTCTTCCTTCCTCTATAAGGCAGCCTGCTCAGCCATGAGAGCCTTTCACCAATGCTTGCGCTCGTGTGCAAGGCGATTTATGCCACTCTTTGAACCGGGGGCTGGAGACTACGAAGGAACAAAAGGCTCCTGCTTAGCCATGGGAGTGTCCACTACAACTATTTCTGGTGAAGGAATGAACTCCTAAACGAGAGTAGGAGCAGGTTGAGAAGCAGCAGGGGGAGTTGAGTCAAGTGCCTCGACAACAGGCCTCTTCCCATTCACTACTTTCAGAGCAGGAGTAGTAGGAGGTCATGAAGTTCAAGACAAAGAGGAATCTCCACGTGGGCCTTTTCCTCTACCATACAGGTAGTACCAAGGTCCAAGCGGTTTAGTAGGGAGGTTTGATATCTTGACCTTGGGTCTACACCAAGAGGGGATCATCAGACTCAATGTATAAAATCCAGGCTTTCTCATGTCCAATACTCCTCCCAAGAGAGGGGAGCATACAAGTCATCCTGAGAGGAGGCAAGCTTCTCCATCCCTTTTTGGGAAGGAGAGGCAGCTGGTTGTTGTACTACAGGAAGAGCCAATTTTGGCTGTCCCTTGCCCTCGATCTTGTACTTTATGTAGTTTTTGTAAAGTAGGTTCGTTCTTGGAGGAAGCAAACCAACTAGGGTGAGCCAAAAATGGTCTAATGAATATCCCCCATGGGACACCAAAGGATGGTATCCAGTGTCATGCACTACATGCATGGCACCTTCATGAGAGAATTTTAAACATTTATGAGTAACGAAGGCGATTCCATTCATGGAAGCTAGCCAAGGTATGCCTAGCTTCATCCTGAATAGATCCTACTCTGAAATGACATCGAAAACCATGTCAACAGTCCTAGGTCCAACTAGGATAGACAAAGTGATCGAGCCATATGGTTTCAGACAAAGACCATTGTGTCTATGGATGGTGGATTTTGTTTCTTCGTATTCTTTTCTATGTAATGATTTAAGCCACAATGTCTCTTCTGTGATAACATTCATTCGACTCGCGAGATCTACTAGGACCCCTGTCGCAATGTTACCATTGAGGCGAGCGGGAATATAGAGAGGAGAGGGCTTGTTATTTAAGGGCAAGTCCTACGACGTGAATGTCACATCCGAGGAACCAGGCACAGGTTGTGCGGTAGAAGTAATTGTGACCATGGTGACATAGGCCTCAGGTTGAGTGATAGAATTAGTGTGATTGACAATCATGTTAGAAGAATGTGACAAAAATGGGTCTATGTATATCCGCAACTCACTATTCACTTTTTCCACTGATTTTTTTGCATTTTGTTTGCTACCATCAAGACGAATAGTATCGTACTCGATGTGGTCCTATATCTCATGACACAGAAACATACAATGTTCGGTATCATGTCTATTGACTCAATGGTATTGACAGTAAGTACTTGCATCATACCAACTAGGGTATAGTTCCTTAAGAGGTTTAGGGTTTGGCAAGGTTACAATCTTATCCTTCAACAACTTTTGAAAGATGGAATAATAAGATTCTGATAACTTTGTGAACTTTCAATTGCATCTAAGGTCATTGTCATCTGCAGCGGCTACTACATTTGCAATGGATTTACCTTTCCCAGAGATCGATACAATGGACTTTCCTTTAGAACAGTAGCACGAGGAGGATCCCCCAAACTGAACCACCGTCTATTGGTACTCTCATAGGGCTGCACATAGATGCACAAAAGAAGGGTATTTCATAAGGGTGAACTTCTCCTACCAAGGCCTTTGAAAGTTCCCTATGAATGCCTTCTACACAGCAGAATCGGGTAGCGGATACGAGATTTGTGAGAAGAGTGCTTGATATCATGCTATAAAATCAGTACTATTTTCGTTATCACCTTGTTTGCATCGAACGGGATCCAAAAACGTCATCTTCGGCCTAATGTTAGCTTGAAATTGTCATAGAAATTGGTTTACAAGTTGGTCAAATGAGAAAATGGAATTATTAGGCAAGGAATAGTACAACTCGAGTGTTGTATCCTTGAGAGATCGAGAGAATAGTTTTTCCATCAACGTGTTGTGATGGAAGAAGTCTATGCACAAGGCATTAAGGCAGACACATGCATTTGTGGGTCCCCTTTGCCGCCATATTTCTCAAATTTAGGAATCTTCATTCCTTGAGGGAAGGGAGTGTTCATAATCGTGACCGACAATGGGCTATATCGGAAGAAGGGTTGGAAGATAGGATAGGTAGAGGCTTGGGAGAGACTCTATAGTTGGCTCTGCATCTTACCCATATTCTGAAGAAGAGTGTTTAGAGTAGGGTCATTAGAAGATAGAGGCCTAGAGGAACCTCCTCCAAAACCGCCACCAAAGCCACCACTAGAACCACCAATTTGACCACCGCTGGAACCACCACTAGAGCCACTGCCACCAATAGGGCCTCCGTCGAAGGTACCTCCACTTCAAAAGCCACCACCATGACCTCCACCGGAACCACTTCCACCAAAACCACCCACACTGCCAAAGCCACCACCACTACCAAAGCCTCCACTGCCCATCCTTCCAAAACCTCCACCACTAGAGGAGACAGGAGGGGTGAAGCTGAAACCCAAGGGGATCTTGTTTACTTTGATAGTTTCAAATCCTTTAGAGGAAGAGGGGATGTTGATCAAGGGTACGACATCGACCATGTACATAGATGTAGGAGGCATTGACAACCCTAGTTATCTCTCATAATCTTCAAAAGTGGCTCCTCATATAATGTTAGGATTGTTTGGAGGAGCACATGCATCAGTCAGACTAGAGAGACTAGCCAAGAGTTCTATGCAGGTTCGATCTTTTCCCACCATGTACTTTAGTTCACCGATAACCTAGGCGGCTCTTGCCAACTTCGGGTCTCTGTCCAAGTGATGCTCCAAGTCACCCAACCCTTTGTTGAGGGTAGAGACATATTTTGAAGGAATGTGAACAACCTCATGCTCGTCAATCAACGATGGTGTAGGAGGCGTAGGAGGAGTGGGGGCATGATCAATTTTTTCAGAGAATCCTATCTCGCCCCTTGACAACTGCTCCTACACGGCCAAACCAATGACAAGACTAGAGAAAAGGCCGGTAGAGAAACTAGTAGTGACCTTCATCCTTTCCATCGGAAGGTGTCGTATACTTCTCCTAAAAATATACCTAAAGGTTGTGGACTGGGTTGTGATTCTCATAAACCTTCACAACACTCAAGTACACAATAACCACAAGGTACAAGGGAAGAATCCTCAACACCAATAGATGAACAGTTGTTGGTTCACGTCAGGTTCACCAAAAATGTAAGAGAGGGGGACAAACCACGTTCAAGGTTCCAAGTCACGGAGATCCAAGAGCGGAAGGCTACCCTAACTTACCTCAACTTAAAGGGGTGTTAGGAGATGATGGATGAGAATGATGAGGACTATGAGTTCCTTCAACCACTCTATAGACCCGAGATTCAAGATGGGGATAGGCAAGCCAGTTTTTGGGTTCAACATTGTGCCTCAGGTAGCTCTCTATCCAAGGACAAAAGTGTAGTTTTGGGATGACAACACGGTGCGCTGGTGTCTCTTAGGTGCACTGGTGTCTCTTAGGTGTGCTGGCGTCCGTATGACCAGAGGGATAAAAAGACAGGGTGAACTACTAGAAAATAGATTAATGGCCTAGCTAATGGTTTTTCAAAGAACAAAACAACACTATGAAATAAGAAATATATAAATGAATGTGATAAAGTAAGTAGATTAAAGCTAGGGTGACAAGAATGATCTCACAAAAGAGCCTGTTCGCCAACTTGCTCCAAATGCACATCCACTTACACACAAGAAAGAGGAAAATTGTTGGGTGGCTATACAAGGGTTTGTCTTAGTCAGACCCCCATTTTGGTGTTTCTACCTCCACGGACAACCAAGATAGCGATAATGGAGAAAAAGTATGATAAGGGAGAGTGAAATAAATGAACACAATAACACTACAAAACAGTATTATGCTACTCAACCAAATTGTAGAGGAGAGGAGTAGAAAGCTTACCACCTTCACCAAGAGCTCACTAGCTAATGAAGGAGAAAATGAGAGGACTCAAGCCCCTGTTGCAATGGTGTTGTTCCACACTTGCTCTACGGAGTTGAAAAAGTGTTGTTGTTTCTATGGAGTGCCAAAGTACTGCTTGAGAGTGATGGATGCTAAGAGAATGCTTGAGAAAGTGTGTAGGGAGCTGAATTGAATGCTTAGAGGATTATGTAGAAGAAGAAATGCATGGAGTGAATTTTAAGGAGAGAATGAAGAAAACAACCATATTCGGGTCAATTAGTCAAAGAGGGCATTACAAATTGACCTCCAATGGGAACTGTAATGCCTTTGTATGCTTTAGATGTAGGAATTTTCCAGGGACGTAAGCGCATCGCGCAGACATCTACGCGCGATGTGGGCATCCCCGACAGTTATTCCTCTGCTGAAACACAAAATGGACGCCAAGTGGAATGAAGGCAATGATCTTATGTGGAATTTAGCATTTGAATTTGGTTTTCTAAAGTGAGGAAGGGTAAAAGAGGAATTTGCAGAAGGGGTGCAAATTCACTCCTATATAGACACCTATAGAGTAATGGTCAATTCACAAGCCTTCACTAAATATCTTAGAGTTTTTGGTTATGAGGCATATGCACATGTGCCAAATGAAAAGCAAACAAATTTGGAGAATGAGGTTGTGAAATGTATCTTCTTCATTAGATATAATTATGGTGTGAAAGATAAAAGCTTTGAGATCCTGTTGCGCAAAGGTAATATATCATAGAAGTGTTATTTTTAGAGAAAATAAACATTCTTCTATTATATTAGAGCTAGATCAAATTGAACAAAATGATGTGATTTTATTTCCCTCTATACCTAAAAAAGTTGAATACAGGCCCCTAGGTAGACAAGAAGTTGAGGAGAGCTCATCTAACTCTAAATCTTCAAAAGAGGAGGAAGAACCTTCAACTAAACTTGTTCAAAGGTATACGAGGAATATAAAACCACCTAAAAGGTATTTACCTAATGACTGGAGATATATTTTTCTTTAAATACTAACATGGATGAACCTAGATCTATAAAGATGAATAAGGTATGAATGATGCATAATCCTAAAAAAAAATTATGGATGAAGAAACAAAAAAGTTAAAAAATGATATAGGGGATCTAGTATCATCGCATGAAGGATGAAAACCTATTGATTATAAATGGGTGTTCAAGAAAAATATTGGTTTAGATGGAGGTATTGAGAATTACAAAGAACAATTGGGTTGGAAAAGGTTACTCTTAGGTCGAGGGTGTTGATTATGGTGAGATATTTTCTCCTATTGTAAAATGTTAGAAATCAAGGTATAACTTGTAGCAATATTAACTTAAATATGTGGTTGAAAATCTGAAAATATGTTTACAAGATTACCATAAAATGATTAAGTGATTGACATATGCAACAATGAAATAAAAATCTACAATACCACAAGTCATCAACACAAGTAACACAAGATATATGTGGAGAAACCCTTGTAGGAAAAAAATCCATACCCAAAGAGATCCAATGTTTGTATTAATCTTCAAGGAAGTACATCAATACAAAGATCCTCTCTGTAATCTGGAAGCACTTTGTCATCTTAACAACCTGCAAAGAACTCATACTAAACCACCATCCCAAGGCTAGACAATATATAGAATTTTGTGAGAGAATACCACAAATGGTATCCCAAAACAAAAAGAAAAACCACCTGGAAAAACCCACGCCCCACTTAGTGGAAAAACCATTAACATGGAATAAAATATTCAATAATCACACGGCCTTCACATGGGTGCCTAACCCATAGCCAATCAAAATGAGTCAAACCTAAGTGCTCCATAAGTCTCCGATAGCTCCAATGGCTACATGCATGAACACACACCAACATGCAAACCTGGGTGCCCAACCATGGAAGAGCATGCAAAACATGCAAATAACATGCAAGGACATGCACACTCAAGTGTTCCCAACCTAAAAAGTTGGATTCCTAAGAAGAATATTTTCCCAGGATGCCTTGTAGCCACCACCGTGAAGGGTCTGCCTCTTTGAATGCAATTGCCATTTGTCATAGGAAAATAAATAATAAATATTTTGTCCCTCATGTCTTCAAGAACACTTTCCAAAGAACATGGAGACACATATAAACAAATTTAGGATAACAATTATAATGTCACCTATCCTAACATTCTCCCACTTGAAATTATACATTGCAATTACATCCATGAGATACAAATATAAAATTAAGTATAATGATCAAGGCCCATGGGATTCCTGCACTAAGATAACTTATTTGTGGTCACTGGATTTGTTAGAGAATCTGAAACATTATCCAAAGTGTCAACCTTCTCAATCAAAACTTTATCATTCTCTACCATTTCTCACACAAAGTGATACTAAACATCAAAATGTTTAGTATGAGCATGATACTTATAATTTTTAGCTAAATATATGGCACTCTAACTATCACATCCAATCCTCATTGTCAGTCTTTGTAACCAAACCGTCTCCTTAGAAGCATGTGCAGCTATCATATATTCTACTTCAGTGGTGGATAAAGAAAATGTAGGCTACCTCTGACTCATCCAACTCATTGCACCTCCAAACAAAGGAAAAACATAGCCACTAGTGGACCTTCAAATATACAATTCACCTGCCCAATGTACATCAACAAAACCCTGTATGTCCAATGACTTATCCACATCATCAATACCATGATAAACCAAACAATAATTAGAAGTACCATGAAAATATATAAAGACCCTCTTAACAAAAGTCCAATGTTCTCTACTAGGGTTAGAGATAAACCTGCTCAAAACTTCCACTGCTTGGGCTATATTTGGTCTAGTGAAAACCATTGCATACATTAAACTACCAAGGACACTAACATAAGAAACATTAGAGATCTCTTCAACATCATCGTCATAATTAGGACACATTTCTAAACTCAACTTAGTACCAACTGGAAATGGAATATTTACTAGTTTACAATCATGCATATTAAACCTCTACAAAATAGTATCAACATCTGACTTAACCGAATCTTTTTGTAAACCCGATCCCTACTGATCTCCATCCTAAGAATATATTTTGCAGCCCCCAAATACTTTATATCAAATATGCCAGAAAGCTAATTCTTAAAATCCTTAGTCATCAGCTTGCTGTTACCCATAAACAACATGTCATCAACATACAAGACAATGATTAGAATCTAATCATCAATAACCTTAATGTAAACACAATGATCCTCCCACTTCTAACAAAACCCAAATTCAATGCAAAGGCATCAAAATTTTGGTACCACATCTTGGGTGTTTGTTTCAAACCATATAACTCTCTTAAACCTACAAACCAAGTGTTCTTTTCCTTTCACAACAAAACCGTCAGGCTATCGCATATAAATTTCTTCCTCAATATCCCCATACAAGAAAGTAATTTTAACATCCATTTGCTTTATTTCAAAATCATAAGCAACAGCAATAGATAATAGGAATCTAATAGAAGTTAACTTAGCAATAGGAGAGAAAATTTCACCAAAATCAACTCCTGTAGGAGTAGCCCTCGACCATTAACCTGGCCTTATACCACTCTAATCAACCATCTTCTCCAAATTACTTTTTAAACACGCACTTGTAAAAAATGGGATTCCTTTCTTTGGGAAAATTCACAAGATCCTAGGTATCACAACTGTCCAGAGCCATCATCTCCTCCTGCATGGCCTACATCCAAGACTCACTTTCTTCTAAAGAAAGAGCCTCCTTGTAATATCTAGGTTCATTTTTAGTACTCAACGAAGAAAATACACTAGAAATTGGGTGAGATATACCTACCAATTGGATTCCGTTTCCTTGTGGATATTCTCAAGGTAGGAGCAAGGGGCTCTTGCTACTCTTCTTCTTCTTCATGCTCATCTTGTACATCATCTGAACTTTTTGAACTCTCTAAACCCTCTTCTTCTTCTCCATCCTCAAATCCATTTGGTTGTTCTTCCACATGTGCATCTTCCCACTTCTCAATCTTTGTCTCGGAGTGCACTATTTTTGTCTTATCTTTCTCCTTTGGTTGTTCTTCACTTGAGTAAGCTCTAATCTCCTTGAAAATTGTATCTTTAGAGAAAAACATTTTGTTGGTTAGTGATTCCAAAGATTATAACCTTTTACATTATCATCATAACCAACAAAGATGCATTTCTATGCTTTTGGATTTAACTTAGAACACTTCTCTCGAGGCACATGAACAAAAGCCTCACAACCAAAGACCCTTAAATGTGAAAAAAAAGGCTTTCTACCTATCCACACTTCATGAGGAGTTTTATCAGCAAGAGCTGAACAAGGAGATCTATTAACCAAATAACATGCAGTACTTATAGCTTCTACCGAAAAGCATCTATCAAGCTTAGCACCACTCAACATGCTCCTATCTCTTTCCATTAAGGTTTGGTTCATTATTTTTGCTACCCAATTTTTTTGAGGTGTATAAGGTGTAGTCTTTTGCCAAACAATATGTACATGCTAATAGAACTCATCAAATTCCCTAAAACAATTTATTCACCCCCATTGTCAGATATCAACACCCTTATCTTATAATCTGTTTACTTCTCAACTAAGGCTTTAAATTCCTCACACTTAGTGAAAACTTTAGATTTTGCATGCATAAAATAAATACAGGTGTATCTTGACACATCATCAATGAAAGTAACATAATAATGATATTTTCCAAAAGAGTCAACATCCATTGGTCCAAACAAATATGAGTGAATGATCTCTAATAATATCTTAACTTTATAAGTCCCATTAGGAAATGATGATCTATTTTGTTTACCAGACACACAATGCTCACAAAAAAGATTTTTACCAACAAAATAATCAGAAAGACCATCAAATTTTTTTTAATTCAAAATAGTCTTAAGACCTTTTTCACTTATGTGACCCAATCTATCATGCCACAACATACATGCATTTTTAGTGCCAGTTACATTGGTAGAATTACAAAAATTCGAGGCATTAAGCCTAAATAAAGTCCCTATTCAAGATCCTTTAGCAATCACCAAACTCCCTCTTACCAACCTGCAACCAGACTTGTCAAGTGTCACATGCATTCTAGAATCATTCAACTTGGATACTAAAATTTTATTTCTCTTAAGTCTTGGAATAGGTAAAACATGATTAAGGGTTTTAACCCTCCCATCACTGAAACAAAACTTTACCTTTCCCTTACCAACAATCTTCTTCACGTTATCATCACCAAGGAAAACTTCTCCCCCATCATAAGCTGAGTATGAAGTAAACCAACCCTTGTGAGGAGTCATATGGTAGGAGGAACCTGAATCAATAAGCCAAGCATTATTACTAATAGTGTTAGCATAAATAACAAAAGCTTCAGAATCACCATCTTTAGAGGACTTTTCTGTGGAAGCATCCAAACTCTTTTTCTTGTTCCTACACTCCTTTTTCACATGACCTCTTTTACCACAATTCCAACACTTTACTCTGCTCTTCCCGGGGGTTTTATAATGTCTTTTAGAATTGTCTCTCTTATTTTACCCTTTAGGCACTCCTTTTTCTTTGGACCTTCCTCACACATGCAAGGCATCTTAGGAGCCTGCATTCATAGAATTTCTCCTCATCTCTTCTGAAAGAAGTATTACAATGATACTATCCATATTTGGTTCTATACCACCACCACTTATGGCAACAATTAGATTTTTCCAAGATTTGAGTAAAGAGCAAAGCAAAAAAATACATTTATCTTCTTCTTCTAACTTAACATCTACTAATGCAAGCTGACTTAAAATCATATTAAAAGAATTTAAATGTTCTGCAATAGAATCACCATCTTTCATTTTTAGAGAATACAAATGTCTTTTGAGCTACAACTTATTAGTTAAAATTTTAATTTGATAGATATCACCTATCCTCTTCCACAAATTGTATGTGGTGGCTTCTTCTGAAACATTCAAGAGGAAAAAATTTGCAAGACACAACCAAATGGTTCCTCATTCCTTATCCATTTTCTTCCAATCTTCATCAGACATTTTCTTTGGTTTAGTTTGCTTTGAAATTTCAAACCACTGATCTCTCTCTTCAGGGAGATCCTCCATCTTCAACTTTCACATCTAGTAGGCAGTGCCATTGAATTTATCAATATCTAGACGAGAGGTAGAGACCATTATTTTCAATATTTTTCACAAATCTACAAAACCCACAATGCACAAGCTCCCACTGCAACCAAAAAACCTTCAACACTCAAAAGAAAGGTGTCCCTCTCTTAAAAAAATTGTTAGCTCTGCTACCAAATGTTGGAAATCAAGGTATAACTTACACTCAATATTAACTTAAATATGTGGTTGTAAATTTGAAAAAAAGTTTACAAAATTACCATAAAATGATTAAGTGATTGACATATGCAACAATGAAATAAAAATCTGCAATACCACAAGTCATCAACACAAGTGACACAAGATATACGTGGAGAAAACCTTGCGAAAATAACTCCACACCCAAAGAGATCTAATTTTTATATTAATATTCAAGGAAGTACATCAATATAACAATCCTCTTTGTAATTTGACAACACTTTGTCATCCTAACAACCTGCAAAGAACTCATACTAAACCACCATCCCAAGGCTCCAATATATAGAAGTTTGTGAGAGAGAATACCACAAATGGTACCCAAAAACATGGAAAAACCCATAGCCCACTTAGTGGACAACCCATGAACATGAAATATTTAAATATTCAATAATCATATGGCCTTCACATGGGAACTTAACCCATATCCAATCAAAATAAATCAAACCTGAGTGCTCCATAAGTCTCCGATGAATCCAAAAACTACATGCATGAACATGAACCAACATGTCCTCAAGAAAACTTTCCAAAGAATGTGGAGACACACAAATCAACTTATAATAGCAATTATAATGTCACCTATCCTAACACAAAAGTGACATCACTTAGATTCTTACTTTATGTTTTTGTTACTTTTGATCTAGAGGTTGAGAAAATAGATGTGAAAATAGTTTTCCTTCATGGTGGTTTGGAGGAAGGTATTTATATAACACACCCAAAACACTATATGTGTTAGATGCACAAGATACATGAGAGGGGGGGTGAACCAGTTGTATACTTAAAAACATTCAATCCCTCAATATCATTCAAACCCTTGATATCCCTTTAACCCTCATCATGTATTAGTAGGATGTAAACATATGAAAAAATAATGCAAACACATCCAAACACATAGGAACACCAAAATTTACATGGAAAACACAAGAAGAGAAAAACCACGATGAGGATTAGCTCACATATATATGAATTGCAACACCAAGTACAATTAGGCTCATTGTCGAGTGGCTCACTACCAATAAGAAAGGAGATAGAAGAAGACAACTACAAAGAGATTCACTATCTCAAGGCAACATGAGAAATCCACCACTGAAACTTTATGCCTTTTGCAACCTTTGGCTCACTGCCTCCAACAACTTCAAGCACATTGTAAATGTAGAACCTTCTGCTCACTACATTGGATTCATAGGCATTAATCTCACACTTAGATCACCACGCTTAATAAATTTCACAATCTTTCACACGCCTTCTACCAATACACACACATATTCAACAAATTTTCTTTTGTATAATCCACAACCTAAACAATTTCAATTAGGCCAACCTTAATGAAACATATGCACCTAAAATATGTAATACCAAAATTGGTCAGCACCAAATGCCTCCATGGTGGAAATAAGTGAAGTATGACCACACCAAGGGTTAACTAGGACCCAAATCCACATCACCGTGCTACTCAACACATTCACAATCCATGAGGTACCTCTGTAAATAGTGCTAGAATGTTGGGTCAACCAAACTTGAATGAACACTACAAGTGACCACATACACGCTTCTCTAGGTCATGTGGACCACACAAAAACAATTCATAGCATCCATACATTATCCTAGAATATTCCAACATCATCAAAATATTTTGCAACTCTGCCACAACCACCTAAAATTGAGAACACCATCATTATGTGCAACTAGACACACTGCCACAAAACACAACTCACTAACCAACCTTGTAGAACACCTCAGCACCTGAAACCTCAAAGGAAGGAAAATTTACAAATAATATAAGCACATTCCCAAATCTACAAGACAAGAAATTTCATTGTGGAGAAATGTAGAGCAATCTCATTTCTCCCAAACAACCTTCTACATAGATAGATAAACTATCAAACAAAAATTTCATTGCAGAATGATCCAAAACCTAAAAATTTGGATATAAAACCTTTGAACACCTATGATAATCATATCCAAACCACACAATCATATCTTCAACCATGAATAAATATGAAGCACAACACTGAACACACCTCTATCACACTACACGCTCTTTTATTCAAATTTTCTCAAAAGAACTTGAAAACCAAGTGAACTTACTACAATTGCAACTCTTATCCATCAAGACATCAATGACCACATTGATGAAAAAACCATAACACCTTCTTATCAAATCACAACACATCCATACAGGTACACACACTTGACAATAATCTTCCTAACTATGACAACACCAATATCCTTTCAACAACTCCAACACACAACCATATACAGTTGACATCAATGAACAACACTAGCAACTATTGAAATCAATGACAACACCAGCAACATAATTGCAACAATCTCCCCCTTTTTCATTGATGGAAACACCAACTCTCTGAAAAACCATCAACAACAAAAGCAACCAACAATAACTCTATAGCAAGTAGAACTCCCCTTGACTGGGGGAACTCTTCATACTCTCATTCTCTTGCTCCTGAAAACTCTCTCCTCCTATGCTCTTCAGACTATATTCAGCCAACTCTCTCCCAATAAACTCTAGCTCTCTCTCCAACTTTTCTCCCCCTTTGGCATCAATTCTTTCCTTGTGTTTTTTAGACTTTTCTCTCTCCCCCTTTGACATCTATGAAAAATGGCCATAAACTCATCCAACTCTCTTTCTTGTATACTTCACATTATTCTTTCTCTTTTATACATTGTACCTTTTTTCTCTCTCCCTTTGACAATATTCAAAGGGAAACACCTGCACCTTTCACACATCATCCGCATACACCATTTTGACACCACTTGCAACACCAACAAGCAACTACAATACACTCACTTTTCCAACACTTTCCCCCTTAGGGATACAAAATATGCTCTATCTAATTGCACCAATAATCAATACCAATACCTACTCCCCCTAAGAGGTAGCCTTCAACATTAGTCTAGGAGATAGCCTTCAACATTAGTCTAGGACCAAAAATATATCTTGAAATGCTTCCCAAATAGATGCACATACTTATGCATCTAGCTGAAAGAAGGAGGGGCAATAAGCCCTAACTTCTGTTGGAGATATTCCAAAGTATCCTTTGGAATATCCATTGTAAAGATATTTGCAACTTGATCCTTTGTAGGCACATGTTCCAACTTCACCTCATTTTCTACAACTTTCTCTCGTAAAAAAGTGATACAGGATTGATATATGTTTTGTTCTTGAATGCATTATCGAGTTCTTTGATATATTGATAGCACTTGTATTATCACATAAGATAGAAATAGGTTCATCATATGATAATTTGATATCCTTCAATGTTTGCTTCATCTGCAACACCTGTGTACAACATGATGCTACTGCAATATGCTCTACTTTTGCAGTAGATAATGACAACGAATCTAAGAAACTAATTTCTTTCCAAGAAAGACAACACCACCACTTGTACTTCTTCTGTCATCTATAAATCCTGCGCAATATGCATCTATATATGAACTCAAGAATAAATCAATATCCCTAGGATACCACAAACCAAAGTTTAGAGTTCCCTTCAAGTATCTAAATATTCTCTTTACTTATGCAACATGAGATTATTTGGGATCTTCTTGATATCTTTCCATAAGACAAACTGCGTGCATGATATTTAGTCTAGTAGTAGTTAGATACATTAGTCCTCCAATCATTGATTTATACTTGCTTTGATCAACCTTAGGAGATTCATCATTTTTTCTCAACTTACAACTAGTAACCATAGGAGTACATACCGGTTTAGAATCCTCCATTCCAAATTTCTTCAACATTTCTTTGAAATATTTTAACTATGAAATGAAAATACCTTTTTCTGATTGATTGATTTGTAATCCAATGAAGAAATTCATCTCCCCACACATTGACATCTCAAACTATTTCTACATTTCCTCTTAAAACTTCTTGCACATACCATCATTTCCTCCAAAGATAATGCCATCCACATACACTACCACAATCATAATTTTTTCTCCTTTAACTTTGAAGTAAAGATTGCTATCTGTAGTATCTTTCTCAAATCCTTACTACAACAAATACTTATCTAACCTTGCATACTAGGCTCTAGGAGCTTGTTTGAGTCCATACAATTCCTTCTTCAACCTATAGATCATATCAACATCATTTGATACCTCTTCTTCCAACTCACCATTCAAGAATGCAAACTTTACATCCACATGATATACTTTGAAGTCTGTGTTACAAAAGCCAAAAAAAATCTAATGTATTCCATCCTTGCTATCAAAGAAAATGTCTCCTCAAAATCTATTCCTTCTACTTGTGAGTAGCCCTTACACACAAGTCTAGCCTTACTCCTGACAACCTTTCCATCCTCATTCAATTTTTTCTTGAAAACCCATTTAGTTCCTATCACATTCTTGTTTACGGGTCTTGGGACCAATTCCAAAGTTTGATTCTTCTTAATCTGTTCCAATTCCACTTTCATATTCTTGATCCAATTCTCATCTTTGCATGCCTTAGTCACTATTTTAGGTTCCACCTCTGAAAAGTAAACATAAATTTAGTCATTCCTCTTCCATAACTACTTTCTTCCTTGTTAGCACATCTTTTCTCTTATCTCCAATGATCTGATCTTAAGAATGATTATTATACACATACTTAGGAGTCTTAGGGATCTTTTCTGGAGCTTCTTCCTCTTCAATTTTCATCTCTTTTTCCTTCTCTTCATCCTTTTCTTCTTCACTACAAGGGGATTCATCAAATTCATATCCTTCTATTAGTAATGACTATGTAGTGGTTCTTCATCCATCTTAACACTTGCACTTTCAACAATCTTCTTAAACCTTTTATTGTAGCATTAGTAAGCTTTGCTTCTTGTAGAGTATCCAAGGAAGATTCCTTCATCAGATCTTGCATCAAACTTTCCTAAGTTTTCTTTATCTCTTCTGATATAGCATTTGCTTCCTAAAACTATGAAATACATTATAGTAGGAGGTTTACTATACCATAACCCATAGGGAGTCTTTGAACTATTCACTCTTGCTTGACCTCTATTAAGAATGTAGACTACAATATGAATTGCTTCTCTCCAATAAACATATGATAGATTTTCTTCCTTTATCATTGTCCTAACAACTTCCTGAACTGTTCTATTCTTCCTCTCCACAACTCCATGCTACTGAGGAGTTCTAGGATTTGACAAATGCCTCTTTATTCTATGGTATTCATAAAAGTTGTTAAAATCATTGGAGGTGAACTCACCACCTCTATCAGACCTTAAGCACTAGATTTTCATATCCATTTCATTCTCAACCATAGACTTGAATGCTTTGAACTTATCTAGAGCTTCTGATTTTTCTTTAAGAAATTCCACCCAAGTCATTCTAAAATAATCATCAATCAATAGCATGAAATACCTATCACCATATGAGGATTTTATTATGGTAGGTCCACACAGGTCTATATGCACCAACTCCAAAGGACCTGCGGTAGAATATTCCTTTGTCTTGAACCTCTTCTTTTTCTTTCCAAACTGACATTCCTTGCACATTACATTGATAAGCTTTGTAATCTTTGGCAGATCTCTCACAACATTAGTAGAAATGATCTTCAATAGGCTGTGAAAATTGATGCGACCCATCCTTCTATGCCATAGCCAACTTTCATTGATTTGAGACATAAGGAATTTTGCACCACTACCTTTGAGTTGATAAACATTATCTTTTGTCCTTGTTCCAGTAGCAACCAGAGTACTGGAGCTTTTTTTTGATTTCACAACCACCATCCCAAAACACAAGATTATATCCTTTGCTACACTTTTTTCTTACACTCAAAAGATTATGTTGGAGACCCTTGACATAAATAACATCATCTATATTATTTTTCCATCAAAACTAATTAAATTTTTTTCACAAATCTTAGTAGATGTATCATCACCAAACTTAAAAAGACCACCATCATACTTTTGAAGTTTAACAAACTTAATCTTATCACCTGTCATATGATTTGAGCATCCACTATCAATTATCTAATAATTCCTTTCTTTCTTGCATGAAAAGAAATCAACATAGTTCCTTTAATGTTATGACCTATTACCAGAGTACTTTCCTTCACATATATTTCAATATTAGAAGAATTAGTACCAACTTTTAGATCCATGAACAACTATTCATTACTTTCCTCATTAGGATAGCCAGATTCTTCATCATTAGATACACCATTGTCTCTTTCAACATAGTAACTCCTCTTGACAAATTTTCCTTTATGATCCCTAGGTTTGTCATTTGCAACTTTGATTGGACATTTAGAAGCATAATAACCGATCTTTCCACAATTAAACATTTAAAGGGTAACTTACCTCTGTATTTTCCAATGCCCTTTTTCAACCTCCTTATAAAATTTTCTTCCACCTCATCAAGATCATTTGGATCTGATTCACTATCTTTCTCTACTTTGTAGACTTTAAAGGAAGTTTCTTTACTTGCAACATCTTGACCAAACTCTCTCATTTCAAAAGAAGTTAAAGAACCATACATTTGATGTCTAGAGTAATTATCTAAATTCTAAGCTTCCTCAATAGCAAAAGCTTTAGAGCTATAATATTTAGGAAGAGTTCTTAATACCTTTTTCGTAACTTTGCTTTCTTCTAGCTTTCCACCAAGACCATTGATGGCATTGAAAACTTCATCCACTTTGAGCATGTAGGCAATAATATCTTCATCTTCAGACATCCTTAGGGTTTCAAACTTTTATTTATAGTTTTGCATCTTTTCTTGTTTGACCTTGTCATCTCCTTCATAAATACTCTAGTTTTTTGTAGACTTCTTTAGAAAATTTTAGACTTATCACTTTTCCAAGTTCAAAATGAGAAATACCACTCAAGATCACATTTCTTGCTTTACCATTTTTTCATAATCCTTGATCTCATCATCAATTATCATACCAACAACAAGTATAACATATCCTTTTTCAATTGACTTCCAAACACCAAAACTAAGAGAAACTAGAAAGGACTTCATCTTGGCTTTCCAATAGGCATAATTTGTTCCATCGAACATAGGAGCTTTGATACCCTTCTTGTGATCCATATATATCTACCTCAAGTGGTTAAGCTTCTTCCTGGGAACCATAGCTCTGATATCAATTGTTAGATGCATAGGACAACTTAGAGGGGTAGAATCAATTATATACTTAAAAAAATTCAATCCCTCAATATCATTCAAACCCTTGATAGCCCTTAAATGCTTATCATACATTAGTAGAATGTAAACATATGAAACAGTAATACAAACACATCCAAACACACAAGGACACTAGATTTATATGGAAAACCCAAGAAGGGAAAAACCACAGTGAGGATTAGCTCACATATATATGAATCGCAACACCAAATACAATTAGGCTCATTGCCCAGAAAAAGAAGAAAGGATCACTATTGGGTGGCTCACTTCCAAGAAGAAAGAAGATAGAAGAATAATATTACAAAGAGATTCACTATCTCAAGGAAACATGATAAATCCAAAACTAAAAATTTGTGCCATTTACAACCTTTTTCTCATTACCTCTAGCAGCTTCAAGCACACTACAAATGTAGACCCTTTTTTCTCACTGCATTGGAGTCATAGGCATTAATATCACACTTAGATCACCATACCTAATCAAATTTTCATCTTTCACACACCTACTAATCCACACACATCTTCAACAATTTACCTTACTTATATATCATCCACAACCTAAACAATCTCAATTAGGTCAGCCTTAATGAAACATATGCACCTAAAATGTGCAATACCAAAATAGGTCAGCACCAAACACCTCCATGATGGAAAGAAGTGAAGGATGACCAAACCAAGGGTTAATTAGGACCCAAATCCACATCACCATGCTATTAAACACATTCATAATCCATGATGTACCTCTCCAAATAGCGCTAGCATGCTAGGTCAGTCAAACCTAAACTAACACTACAAGTGACCACATACACGCTTCTCTAGGTCATGCAGACCACACAAAAAAAATTTATATCATACATACATCATCTTAGAATATTCCAACATCATTAGAATATTTTGCAACTCTACCACAACCACTTGAAATTGAGAGCACCATTATTTTGTGCAACTAGACACACTACCACAAAAGACAACTCACTAACCAACCTTGTGGAACACCTCAACACTTGAAACCTTGAAGGAAGGAAGTTATTGATAATATAATCATGTTCCCAAATCCACAAGACAAGAAGCCCTAGATATACAACCTCTGAACACCTCTGATAAGCACATAAATTTCATTGCAAAACAATCCAAAACCTAAAACCCTAAATATAGAACCTCTGAACATCTCTGATCATCATATACAAACACACAATCATATCTTCGACCATGAAGAAATGTGAAGCACAACATCGAACACACCTCTGTCACACTACACACTCTTTTATTCAAATTTTATCAAAAGAACTTGGAAACCAAGCGAGATTACTACAATTGCAAATATTATACATCAAGACATCAATGACCACACTAATGACAACACCACAACACCTTCTTATCAAATCACAACACATCCATATTGGTACAAGCACTTGACAACAATCTCCTCAACTATGACATTTCAAAAACTCCAACACACAACCATATATAGTTGATGTCAATGGCCAAAACCATCAAATGTTGACATCAATGACAACACCAACAACATACTTACAACAATATGGTGAAAGATATATGTAATTTAGTTTGCAAATTGAAGAAATTTTTGTATGGCCTTAAAAAATCCTAGATATGGTACCATAAATTCAATACATATGTGTTGATTTTGGTATTTGAGCATTCTAAATTCATATAATTATTTTTATTATAAGATTGATGGTGATCATTTCTTGTTTATTGTATTATATATTGATAATATGTTATTTATTGGTAAAGGAAAAGGAATGAAATCAGAAATAAAGTCTCAAATTGTAACTAAATTTGAAATGAAAGATCTCAGTGCAGCTAAACACATTCTTAGGATGAAAATTAGAAGATATAGAGGGAAGATAAATTTATGGCTTGGCTAGAGTATGTCAATTTAGTTTTACATAGGTTTGACATATAAAATTGTAGTCCATTGTGTGTTCCTTTTACACTTTAAATGAATTTATATGTTTATATTTTCCAATATCCCCATCAAAGATGGAAGACATGAGCATAGTGCCTTACCAAAGTGTAGTTGGAAGTTTGATGTATGCTATGTCTACACTAGACCAAACATTGCATAGGTATTGGGAGTTCCTTCTAAATTTATGTCTAATCTCGATAGAGTTCATTGAGATGTAGTTAAAATAGTCTTCAAATATTTGTTGAGTACCTTAAATTATTCCTTGTGTTATCATGGTAATTTTATAGGTGATTTACTTGCTCTTGATATTCATGGTTATGTGGATTCAGATTGTGTAGGTGATGTTGATAGCAAATGATCCATGAGTTCTTATGTGTTTACTTTATTTGGTGGTGCAATTAATTAGATGAGTAAGTGATACGTTGTGGTTTCTTTTTCCAGTAATGATGCTGAGTATACAACAAATATTCATGCTTGTAAAGAAGCAATTTGTCTTAAGAGATTGTGTTCAAATTTTAAAATAAAAGAAGATGGAGTGATAGTTTATTGTGATAGTCAGAATACAAATTTCCTAGCTAAGAACCTAACATTTCATGTCAAGACCAAACACATTGATGTACAATATCATTTTGTTAGAGATATGGTTGAGGATGGTAAGGTAAAGCTAGTTAAGGTAGAGACTTTGATGAATGTTGCAGATTATTTAATTAAGTCTACGAGCATAGAGAAGTTCAAATGATGTTTAGATTTTATGGGCCTCTCAAGCCCTAGCTATTAAATAATGGTATTTATCTTCCCATTTCTCTTGCAAAGTGTTTTACAAATGGGATAATGTTAGGAAAAATAGTGTCTTAAACTTGCGATTATAAAATGTTAATATTTTTGAGTGTAGGGGGTACCCCCTATGAGGTCCAAGGGGCCCATCCCCCTAGTGGGGGATCTGTGGGTTGTACGCCTTGGAACGGTTTGGGGGATATTCCCTTAAAAGCCACATTTTATGTATATTTTATTATTATAAATATGGATCATTAATCATTAGGTCTCAAATTTGATGGTAGATATTTTTTTGGATTGTCTTTCCCTAGAAGGTAACCCTATTTTATGAGGGCATTGTATTATGATTGTGTATTGTGATGTATTCTAAGATTTTGATAGTTTTTGCATTTCCTTTGGACCTCTAGTTAGTGGTACTCCTATGAGAAGCTTGCTCTACAAGTAGATTGTAATCTTTGTGATTTCTGAATAGTATATTGGGCAACTTCTGAAGTGTGGGGATTTTCTCCCAAAAGGGTTTTCCCCACACAAATCACTATGTTGTGGAATGCATGATATTTATATTTAGTTATATTTAATTTATATAATATTTGTAAATATTTGAAAATTTTTGCATTACCCTCCTCTCAAGGTTAGTGTAGAAAGTTGTTTTTCTCCCTTAACTTTCTTACAATTGTGACTTAGATATCACATCATAATTAATGCTAGAATTGGATACAAAGGAGTACATACTTAGAATGAAACAATGTTGATTGTTGAGGCCTTTTCATTGTTAGTGATTGGTATCAAATAGGTCACTCAATCAAGGAGACTATATGATAATCAACTACAAAAAGAGTTCATTGAGATAACATGATCAATGAGTTGCTAGTGGAAGGAAAATCCAAATATGTGGGAATGGATGGATAAGGATGATGCTTATGAAAAAAGGTAGGTGATGAGTGGGAATGAAATATTGTGATGTAAGTAAAGGAATACTAGGTCTCACTTGTAGAATAAAACCACATGGTGATGGTTGACTCATTACTATAGAAAACAAGAAATAATATAATTTATTGAGGGTTGGACATTAGAAATATGATCCAAGGTAGAATCAACAATGAGAAAAATAAGGAGATTAATTTGTTGAATTTGTGTTCTCTAAATATACATAATTATCAAATTTTACAAATGATCCATAATGAGGGCGGTCTAGCATACAAGGACTATGAGATAAAGAAGCATGGTTAGTTAAAATTAGTGAGTTAGGTATGATCAAGTTAGGGGATGCTCTATTGGACATTGTGGCCCAAGCAAGTGCAAAATGATAGATTGAAGGGAAATAATTTATCTTAGAATGGTGTATGTTGCCAAATTAAAAAAAAAATCTCTCAAATTCTCCTTTGTGGCCTATGGCTCTCACCCAAGAAGATGTATCTAGGATAATCCATAGGTTTGGATGTAGAGATGATGCCAATTTGAGGTGAAGAGAGAATAAACTCAAGAAAAATAAATTGATAAATTCATTGCTAGATTTAATGATTTATCTTAGGATAGAAATACTAGTGTGATGGAGAATATTATTTGTTTATCACTAAAAAGGTGGTGGGAAATATTAATGAAGGGATTACATGAGGGTCACAACATCTTTTAGAAAGGTTAGGTCTACAATTTTCTTTGGTATCTTGATTCTAATCTTTTCTATCTATTATATTTGTAATATAAGTACCTCCCATGAAGGGTATCAATTAAATACATTGAATTTCCATATTCAATAATATTAGATATTAAATGTTTCTAGATTTAATTTTTTCATAATTTTTCCAGCAACATTTTGGATCACACTCTATGATCCATGATCAGGGTATAGAGAGAAAGATAAAATAATAAAATATCTAGTTATACCTAGATACCAAGCCAACACTCACTTTCAATTTGAATGTAGTTCACAAGCCCCTCCTATGGGGGTCATGTTTGCAAGAGTAGTGCCTACTTTTTTAAAAACCTTCTCAAGGACTTATCTTGAATACTTAAAAGAATCCCTAGACTTCAAATTTTGTAGTGTCTTATTATTGCATCCCCTCCCAGATCTACTAAAACTCAAAGGGGGAGAGACCCAAAATCATAGATCAAAGTGTACACATTATAAATATGGGAACTCTTCTCTTGGGAAGGAGTTGAGGCCAAAATAATTCTTAGAACTATCAAAGGGATTTCACCTTTATAAGACATTGATACATTATTCTTGTCAACTTTATTTGTGATTTGGTCATGACATTTGATAGGAAAAAAGTAGTAAGGATACAAATATGAGAATTACTAAGCATGAAGCAAGGTGCTAATGAGTCTATAGCATAGTTCATCACCTAATAAAGGAAATTACTTTATTTTTCAACAAGTATACCTAAATGGACCATCAAGAACTATGTAACCTATTTTTACATGACCTTAATAGGGATATGAGAGAGGAATTCATAAAGTTTCCTTATAAATTATTTTAGGAAGCCTTAGAAAATTCTATGATAACCAATAAGGCTGCTATCAATAATGGGTGAATATCTTATGGAGTGAGTTGAAAAAAAGTAATGATAATGGTATAAATAACCCTTTCACTATAAAAATTCTAAAAAATAACCATAGTGAAACAACAAAAGTGGTTACAAACATACCTCAACCAAAGAATAACAAGGAGTATAATAATAACCATAATGGAAATGGTCATCTCGACCCAATAAATTAAAATATCAATATCATCAAGTAACTCTAGAATAAAAAGTCTACCAGAGAGACAACAAACCATTAGAAAATTTCCAATCAAATGACAGTAAAAATTGGTCCTTGAAACGTATTTCTTATATCATAAAATAAATGAAATAATACAAAAAAATGTTTTAATTATAAAAAATCCATCTCAAAACTCTCCAAGGAACAAAATTAAATATTTATGAATTCACTTTTTCACCAATAAGGTAAAGAGCCCAAATAAGATAATCATAAAAAATCACAAACTCCTCTTTGATTAAACCATGTTAGGTCATGTGGAGTTAGATAAAGAGAAAAATTATATTACCTAAGAATAAGAGCAACCAAATTAAAAATCACAAACTCCTCTTTGATTAAACCATGTTAGGTCATGTGGAGTTAGATAAAGAGAAAAATTATATTACCTAAGAATAAGAGCAACCAAATATCACCACTAGTAATTTTTTTTTTTTTTTTTTTTGCATATGTTGGGATTTCTTAAAATTTCTCTCATTTATGAAAAATATCTTCTCAATTCCCTATATTTGGGACATTTGGCTCAAATTAATTCAAATACAAATAACAATACCTTCATATTTGATCTTCAAAAATACCCAAAGATAATGGTATTGCTAAATAGGTCTATATCCCATTTTACCTACAAATTCACATCCATAAAAATATATTAAACATGTTATAATTGATGATGGGGATATAATCAATATACTCTCCTTATATATTGTTCAAAAAATAGGTTATGATGAATCACACATCATAATTCATGATAACAAAAACACTCAAACTATCAAAAAGATTAATCTATCAATAATTAGGTCCCAAAACTATATCAAAAAAAGTTTTATGTCATCAACAAAGAAACCATGTACAACATGATCCTAAGGTGACCTTGAATTCATAGGATGAGGGGAAATTCCCTCACCTTATTTTAATAAATATATTTCTTTCATATGGGTCAAACCCATGTCATCAAAGGAGACCTAAATCCTTTAATGTTTATAGAATTGAGCAAGAGAAGAAAATATGTCCAAACAAAACTAATAATAACCTAGGAACTAAAATCTTTATAAAATGAAAAATGTCCAAATAGTTCATGAATGTAATTATGACTTTAAATACCACAAAGATGGATATCAAAAGAGAGTTTCCCTCTAATCGTTACTCAATAAAATCTTATGCTTCTTTTAGATTAGTTATTGTTCCTTGCAAGGATGACATATTAAAAAATATTGGGAGTAATAAGTTCACATCTAGATGGTTGAAATCACTACCAAGAAAGAAGAAGAAGAGAAAAAGAAAGAAAGAAAGTCCACATATGAGACAGGGGAGTCATAAATCATGCAAGTACCTAATAATCTTTGGGTTCTCCAATTTCTATGTACCAATAATTTTGTCAAGTATGAATCTCTATC